>JAULKR010206207.1:0-16467 GCA_032356305.1 Prasiola linearis | reverse complement strand
GGGGAGAGAGAGAGAGAGAGAGAGAGAGAGAGAGCGTGCGCTAGTGAATGATGCACCAAATCTGAAAGGAGATAATCCTGCACCTGGGGCCACGAGGGGGGATGTTCATCGAAGACTTCTGTCCTGCTGCCAAGCAAAGGAATTTTGGAGCTAGTATGGGCTGCAGCTGACAGTGGGGAAATCTTCGAGGAAGAAGCATGTTGTTGACCCTTCTGCCGTGACGAATGTCGTAATTCTCGCTGTTGCTCGCTATCACGAGAATGCTGATTGATGTGCATAGCAGCCCTTGTGCATTCAGGCAGGTAAGATGCCGCCGCTGTCAACGAGTGTGGGGTGTAACGTGCTGTTGTATTTGTCCGTCTCAAGTCACTGCTGTATTGGGCATTGCCGGATTTATGGTGTATCGAGATGTTTGTGTCTGCAGGTCTGTGGGGCTGCTGTGCACTGTCACGCATTTGGGGCATCAGCATTGAGCTGCCAGTGTTAGAGAGTGTAGATGGCACGTTGGTCACACGTACGCCTTGAGACGTCTGCTCTCTTCCGACGTGGCCATCGACTTGATGGTATCGCGAAGTGTCACTGCACATTTGGGGCATCAGCAAAGGGGTGCCGGAACGAGACTGAGAGGAAGACCCTCGAGAATATTCAGACGCTGTTGGAGCTGTATGATTATGAGCCCCATTCCTGCCTTTATGATGCATCGGCTAGGGCGACGAGGGGCAGTGACCCCTAATGCAAGATCATATTGAACTTCTTTGCGAACGTGCGGGTGCTTCAACAATGTAAAACTAACATATTAAATCATATTGAACAACCTTCTTTTTCATTGAATATCTCGCGCGGGGAATGCGCTTGCAGAAATATTGGCGATCGGTGAACAATTGTCGCAAATCTTAGAAGAATCTTGTGACCATCGACTATGACCGGAGGAATTTCATGCTGCGCAAAACATCTACGCTACTTCGTCGACCATAAACTAAAATTGGAAGCACGCGACTCATCCTTGCATGACGTAATCTGATCAATGGACCCGCATACATTGATCAGGGCCTTGAATTTATAATCATCAGGCCATCGGAATTACCAGCGATCAGCGCATCGGAAAGTCTGCTTAGCAAAATTTCCATCGATGCTCACAATTTAGACACCTGCACATAAGTTGAAACACGTCGTCAGGCATGAAGTTGCTGCCCGGAGCAGACACACTTGTAATCAAATAATATAGTCGACAGATATCAGTTGATAGACATATTTAATAACTATGCGCGAAATTTTAAGCTCACGATACAAAAGTCGTCATCTGCGCATCCCAACCCATTCACACATCAGCGGCTCAGGAGCAGCTATTTGATGACTGCGAAATTTCACATAGTTATCAGTAACCATTCACAAAAAAATGTGCATGCATCACAAACCGTACGGATACTGCCCTTACCGGCTCATCAGCACTCCTTGTTTGCATTTGCTGCAGCGCAGGGTCCCAAGTAGATAAGTAAGCAAGCAGGTATGCAAGCAACCATCATCTGGGTCATTGCTGATTAGTTGCATTACTCATTGCAGCCACTTGGCGGCTGAGCGACGCAGTGGTACGTAGCTGTAAGGTTTGCACAATGATGCCAAACTAGCAGGCAGATCATTGAACTGCACGATGAGACGTGTGCACTCACGTAGTAGGTGCACTTGCGCTGACGGCATTTGCCGCACTGAAATTGATCAGTGGTGGCCTTCTTGGAGGCACCACGCTCGGCATCCCACATCGCATGTTGCCTTATCTTCTCATTGTCTGCTTTGCGAGCGTCAGAGGCTAGATCTTCAGCCTCCATCTCGAGTAAATCCTGTAGCCAAACACACATGTTTTTCCAAAACTTAATGGAATGGGATGGTCTAAGTGTATACAGTAGCAGTAGCACAGACAGCCACTTTAAGAGGCAAATTGCTTCTTCGACGTCAAGTTCTGCAACCACTTGACAGTTATTTATTCCCAACGTAACTCGAAATTGAATAGGTGTACCAGCGAATCTGCACACGTACGTCTGGAAGGATTTCGTGTGACAACACACGGCGCCGTAGATCGGGGTTGCCCGAGTCTTTCAGGTTGAAGCTGATGGTCCTGAACTTTGCCTTATATTTCGCTGTCACTCCTCCACCCCATTTGAGAAGGGAGCTCTCAAGCTCACCGGCGACCTCAGCAGGTCTCCCCTCAGCCTGCAAGCATTGCAGGAGCAATTTGCTCAAAGGTCATCCATTTAGTGTCTCAGCAACAAGGACGATAATTTCGGCGTATGTGCGTGTGCGTGTGCGTGTGTGTGTGTGTGTGTGTGTGTGTGTGTGTGGGTGTGGGGGGGGGTGGAGATGGGCGGGGACACTTCAGTTGTCAGAACTCATGAACAATGGCAGCAGCATGTCGGGGGTACAATCCTGCAGGTAGTCAGCCTTTGCCCATCTACTTCAGTATGGCATATGGTCAGTTCGCATAGTGCGCCGAGCAATTGTACAGTGAATCTGTATATCGATCAATGGTCCTCGTCTCATGAAGAATGAGCAGTATGTCTGCTGTTGTCTGCCGATGTATCGAGTCACCCGCTGGAGTAAGCAGCAACGACCTGCTCTGACCATAACACATGACATAAGACTATATGCACCTGAATCGTTCCAACGACCCCTCGAGGAGCGACTCTCTTTGGAATTGATTGCGCCGGCGGAACCGCACTACGCCTTGTCCGTGCATGCAGCAATTCCGCCAATGACAGCTCGCGATTATTATATGGCCGTCGATTGCGCTGCTCGCCATCGTTCCGGCTCATGAGCCTGAAAACGTACACAACATTTGGCAAAATGATCTGATAATACGAGCTTTGCGCGCAAATGGCACCCGTGAGCATCAATTGCTGTATTGCTTGCCGCATGACAGACCGAGCATGGTGTACAAATGTTTGTACTGCTTCGCGTGAGTCAGCTTGAAGTATATATTTCCGGACCTGCAGCATGCTTTACACTTCAGCATAGCATAGCGATGTGATTAAGCTGGTAATGCCGCAATTATAAGCGTAGTGTGTATTGCTGTGCGATACGTCAACAATCTGCTACCGAGTATGTACACGTGGCATTACGTCATACCAAAGAAGGGGACTCTTACATCATACAAGCCCGATTTCCCGTGCGCAATGCCAATGATGCACATTGACAACAGCGGCCTTTTTGACTTCGAGTCTAGGAAACGTACAAAGGTAACACGTCCTCTAGTGATTGGCTGAGACTTGTAGCTTTTTAGGCGGTTGCTGATATGATCTGGACTTGTGATGGCGAGCCGTGAACACGCACTTGTGGTTTGTTTGTGAAACAGCACGCCTAATAATGTACTGAAAGCTTCAAGCACAGATCGTAGGCTCAACTCTGCTATGCGTGCATGCAGGAGCCGGAATGGTCTTGAAAACCGTGACATGCCGCTTCAGCGGGCTGCGCATCTACCCGGGGCGAGGCATTCAATTCATCCGCACTGATGGCTCCGTGAGATACATTCTTATGAACTCATTATCGTTACAAGCTCGCCTGAAGACCTTTTCGTCTCAGTTACCATTGATTGCTGGTTGGAATCAAGACGAGAAATGTAATTGGCGTGATGGCATGTGAAGTTGATCTGTGGGGTTTGCCATCGCAGACGTATTTGTTCTTGAATCAGAAGGCAAAGTCTCTGTTCCACCAGCGCAAGCGTCCAGCGAAGATTGCTTGGACCGCACAGTTCCGGAAAGCACACAAGAAGGTCAGGCAACCACCGAAGACATGCGCCCAGCGGAGCCTGTGGGTGCAGTGTGTGGCTCCAGATGTTTGAAAAGTCAAGCTCAAGTCTACAAGTTTGGCAACATCTCCATTGAACCGGAAGAAGAGCAGACAATAGCTCCTGATGCTCCTGACCAATGAAACCTTTTGCCAGCAGGACACCGATCTGCTGGTAGCCAGAAAGAAAAGGAGGGCCGCTAGCCGCGTCCAAACGCGTGGCGTTGCTGGAGCTGCTCTTGAGGTTTGTGTTCTCTGGCCAAGCTGCCTTAACATTACTTCCTCAACAGCATGTACAGCTGGCCATGGCAATGCTGTGCTGCTTGTCTGTGGCCTGCGTGTTGCAGCCATTTGCTAACGGTAAATGGCCATGAGGTTGCTGACCTACTCCGTGTGCCTCAGCCATACGATGGTTCATCAGGGGTGCGCAACGCTCAAGCATCTGGCAGTTTTGGTCCCCTGTGGTGGCATGCAGACAGCTGTTATTGCACTGGTGTTGTGGTTGGCTATTAAGGAACTCGCCACGCTATCTTCCTTGAAGGCCTGCGAGCAGTGCTCAAAGGAGGCTTTGCAGCTAAAGGAGACGTTAAGAGTGCGATGAGCATTGATCTTTGGCTCACTCTGAGCGTTCACACGCCCACGCTTTGGCTCGACTCGCGCAGGTTATCCAAAAGAAGCGCTCAGAGAAGCCGGAGGTGCGACAAGCCTCACGTGAACAAGCACTTCGGTGAGCCTCCGCTGCCTGTTTTTGGTGCTATGACTGTTTTATCATGTTATTGCTGCTGCTTTCATCGTACAATGCCGTGTGACATTGCCGTGCTCTTTTCTAGCATTGACGAATGAGCATCGCTTCTGCTCATATTTATATTCTTATATTCTCTCAGGCGAACATGAGATTCAATTGATTGGCTTTCAAACCCAACATTGTTCATGTCCTGCTGATTTTGAGCTCTTGAAGCTAGGCTCGCTCTCCAGGCTTCCCTCTAAGCAACACAATGCTGATGAGCAATCGCATCTTCTTTTGTATGATTACGATATTGGGGCATGTATTTAATGATGAGCGAGCATTTGCATGTGTGACACGGTGGACCGTACGGTCGCATAGGGAGATCAAGGAGCGCATGAAGAAGACGAAAGCGGATAAAGCGTCGCAAAAGGCAGCAGAGGCGAAGAAGGCTGGGGCAAAGGCCAGTAAAAACATGCCAAGGGGGGGTGGCGTCCAGCGGGGTGGCAAACGGTAGTGACGTACCAGTGTTGGAATCCGCGTTTCTCTTTGCGCTTCTGAGTTCCTCTCGCAGAGCTTGCACTTCACATGGCAAGTTGGGACAGCAGCGTTGTTTCTCACCTTTATTCGCATTGGTTCACATTTCTTCTTTGCATTATGTTAGGTGCATGCATATGCCAAGTCTCAGTGCCCTATCGAAAGTTGCTACCGCTCACCGACGTAGTACATGTCGATCAAGAGCGTGTATTGACTGATTGACTCAGAACAGTAATGTCATGCCAAAGTCAGCTTTCTTAGGTCGTGTATGGAACTACATGATTCTGAACCTCGACGTTCCGTGAAGGTATTATGCTATTCATTGTACTATTTCTCAATCTTAGTATAACGCGCACGTCGAATGATGTCTATGATACGAAGCAGACATGTTAAAACATTTAACATACATGATGTTTCGATGGACGGCAAGAGAGAGATTTTATTACCCACATCTGGCCGCAAGGGCCAATCTAGGGTCGGTCAAAAGCAGTATGTAGGCGTGTTGTTCTTGGTTAGGTCTTCAGGGTGGTGATCAAAAGGGCACAGGGAAATGCTCTCAATGTCCTGCCGTTAGCAGCACGACGACCCTAGTGAAGCCCCCCCCTTCCGGCGTAGCACGATCGGATTCCGAGAGAATGAGGTTGGTTTTGCATGCAATGAAGGAACATTGTGAGATACTCAATGGATGGCAGTCGAAAGATGCCCAATTAATCTTCTTGCTTGAGAGCTTGTAAGAAAATAAAAGATACGAGTATTAGTAGAAAGAAATGGCCGTGATAGGCCGTTCTCATGAGCGATATTGAGAAACATAACTTAAGCCGCAACTGACGTGCATGAAACTTAGATTGTAAGGTATCTCTGGTACAAAGACGTCACTGGCTGCGTTTTCTGCGAAGATTATCGTCTCTCTTTGATCATCCTATTGCCTTTTTAAAGATTAATATTTTGTGGCCAATGCCTGAGTACTACGGTGTCAGGACGAATTTGTAGGTAGTATCGCTATATACAATCTTGTCTCTCAGCAAATATCGACCATCCGGCTTGATTTGCTCAATGATGGAACATTCCATGAACAGGGCATTTTCAAAATTCCGTGAAAGGTCATTCCTCAAGCCTTAAGGTCCATCCCTCAAGGCCCGCAACATCCTATTTGTTAGTAAAAGTGGTGTAAACCAAGGCTTACATCAATCTACGGTTTTCCACACCGCGTTGTCAATGTCATGTGTGATGCCTGGATGACGAGACTGACAGGTTGTGAATTCCCAGGATAAGAGCGACCAGCATCGGTGTTACTAATGCAATCATTTCAAGGTCTGGCTGACTGCTCAATCAAGATATGCGACCGTTCTGATTTGGCCGGAACTTTGGTCAAGGGCAGGGCAGAGAAGGCATAGCAGACGTACATCTGCTCCTTCGCGACACACTTCGGGTACAAGTCACAAGGTTCAATCACGGCAGCGTTCAACAAAGGGGTCCTACGTCTGGCCAGCTTTCCCGGAATGCAGCTTGTTTCTCTGCTTGGGTGTCAGCTTTTTGCCTTGTTTCTTGATGTGTTTGGGAATCTTCGACTTCCTTCGTTCCCTGTTGGCTTCCTTGACTGCTGCCTTGTGGGCCTTGCGCTGCTCTCGTGACGGTGGCGGAGCACTGCCCCTTGCACAGTCACTCCCTGCCTCGCTGCCCGAGTTGCTGCCACTGTCTGAAGCTTCTTCGTCCCTGAGACCGGCCACCCGTGAGCGAGAATTAGGCCTGCTGCCACCGTACATAGTGATAAAGGCATCATTAAGGCTTCTGTCAGGATATATGCTGTGTTTGCAAGCGTGAAAGCAGTTTGGCTGTAGCCGTGCACGTCGAGCTATCTTTGTCAGGTGGCTGAAAGGCAATGCTTCCATCACATGCAGATCAAGTCTTGATCAGAAAGGCGATACAAACACCGGTGATGTCCGTGGCAGTTTGTGACGTAAGCAAAGGTCTGTGCCTTTCCAAAAAGATCCGAACCAAACAGATCAGAAGATGAGAGAGATGCGATAGGAGTGTAGGGGCTGCTGACGCACTGGGATTGTTCTTCATTGCCACGTGTGTTTTCATGTTCGTCTCGACCTGAAGCCATCGTAGCTTCTCCTAGCAGGGGCTCTTCCCTTACAGCGGTCATGTCAGGCGCCATCCCAGCAATGCCCTGAAGACCGTGAGAGCTGTCAGTTCAGGCTGCCTCCAGCCAGGTACCAACATCCCGATCTTCTTGAAAGGTGAAGAAGACGTCATCAAGAAGATGGTATCGGAGACCATGTGCGCCCCCTGCCCTGTTCCGTGTGTGTCCATGTGAGCGCTTATGTAAGCGGTTACGTTAAGACTGCCAGCCTGTCATATCGGCTGACAGCTGTCGTGTGTAAGGCCATCACGTCTTCACATCCCCAGGGATGGATGTGCCCGAATCGCTCACCCTTCCCGACGCCACAACACACGAAGCCCGGTGACGAGACTAGTGACCACGTTCATGACCAAGCTCTCATGCAAACACGGGTGGGCAGACGATCAGCGACAAACTGTCTCAGAGACTGCCATACCCCCTCCCGTAGAGCCGATACTGCTGTCTAGATGCACACAGGGCGCTGTCGCTGTGTGGCAAGCTACATGTAGATTTCTGAAAGCAAATGCTCGGCAACCATTCCGGATCAGACACTACTTCAGTATCCATATGAATTCTGCATATACTGATTTTCGCGGATGTTGTAACTATGCATCAGGAATTTAATGCAGTCATAAGACTTCGGAACAGAGCGTCCACTCCACGTGTCTCTATGTGATGCAGCAAATACACAACAACTGTCCTGAATGACGTTTTCACGTTTAGTAAAGTGGTCTGAGAGCATAATGTTCGACTCCCCTGAGCCTTCCTCCCCCCCCCGTACTCATACTGCATGAGACAGCTGCCTCAACGCCGAAAATCTGTCGGTAGCACTGCCAAGCTTGTCATACGTCAACAGGGTGATTGCATGAGCTGGAACATCCGAAAAGCTCTTCAGCTTCATGCTGAACACAACATCGAGGACGCTGACAGGATGTCTTCAAATCACTTTTTTGCATTCCCCCTTCCCCCTCCCCTCTGTGTCGAAACTCTCACAGAAGCTCGAAATGAAAGCTATTGAATGACGTCACGTTGAGGTGCAGGTGATTGACCAAACTCGGCAGGCTCTGAGTTTTGTGCTGCTCTCACAGGATCGGGCACAGAGCAAGCACAGCTTGCGAGGCTCGGGGTATCATAAGCCAGTGTGGGTTGCAGCCGGCTCACTTGGTAGTATATGCCTTCAGCATCACCGCTACCGGCTGCCAGGCGGTCAAAGTCGGCTTCGTGATCTTCAACGGCGCTGAGGTTCTGTGGAATGAAGGCTTGCCTGAAGACCGCTTCTTGTGCCTGATCCTCTGCTGTCCTCGTCAGCGGACGACTGCACCCTGATGATCACCTTCAGAGGTCGAGTCCTGGCGACACGAGAGCGGTGGGATGCCGCAATGCCTTGGCACAGGATTCAGATGGTATACGTGCCGAGGAGACCTTAGGAGCTACCACCACTACGGGTGCTAGGTGCACAAGTTGAACGACCTCTTGTCAGCGTGGCGGGCGGTGCATACGTGCACTTTCCAGGGGAATGCAACAGAGACGTCAGGATCTGCTGTAACTTCTCGTGTGACGTTGTCCGGTGGGCCTGTCACATTAGCCCCGAGGAAATGAGCATCATGAGAGGACAGTGCCCCAAGGAGACGACAAACCCAAACAAAGCTCCATCACCTTAATCAATGCTGAACCATACATGCTGAAGGTCAAACAAGAGTACAAACATGGACAGATCTCGCAGAGGATTTCGTGCACACAATACTACTAGTATTGTATACGGTAGGTCGGACTCTCAAGGCAAGGGCTGTCATTGCTCGCGTGTGTGGTACGTACCCAAATATTCACTGACTTACCTGTGAATATTTCCTAGCTTGGCGGAAGCATTATCTAATCGATTCAATCGACAATAGCGCTTAGTCAGGGGGACCAGTATCTTCCGAGATCCAACACAGCGTAGATGAGGAAATGTACGGTACATGTACGACGGAGGCACTTACAGATCGCAAGTACAAAGGGTCGTTGATTCGGATGTCGTCATCAATAGCCTAATGTGCAACCTACCCTGCCCGTTGCGCGGCCATGAGCAGCGAGCGCGACACATACTTATCGATCGCATCAACATTCAGTCAGAGAACGTGGGGCTTCTTGGCTTCTGGGCTTCGTATAGCGAAAACTGCAGATGTTGGCTGACACATATGGGTAACTGGCCCCCCCAATCCACGACAATCTCGCAGGTGGCTCCGCTGCAGAGCCTGCCCTGCCTGCTACATGGTACATCAGTCTTGAAGCGAGGATGACGGTACCTGCCGGCGATGACACGTAGGCGGTCTAGGGCGGCTTCGATATTGGAGTCATTGATGGAGGGGTCTACCACAAAGTCGAATAACTCCCGCATCGTCAGCGTCGCGACACCGGACCTTCGGAAGAAGGCGTTCACGTGGGAAATATCGTCCCTCAGGAAGTCGAGCGCCAGCGGATGATCTAGTTCTACACTCTGGCTAACATCAATGATATACAGCTCGCCCTGCATCGAAAGGAACACTCACAAGTGTCTGTGTATGTTCCACGCACACTCCGTCACCCGAGGACCAATAAGAATTCGACACATGAACGCAATAAACGGCATTTGGCTGGTTGGAAGCACCGTCGCTCTGTCAACTTCGATCTATAAGCTGTCCTACCGAGTCCAGCTCGTGATCAAGGCAAGATTGATCAGTGTGCAAATTCGGTGTCCCTAGAGGCATACTAAAGTCAACGATCCAATATCATTTCATTCCACTCTGCAGCAAGGCAACACCTTTCCTCTGGGGCGAGCTGTGGTATCCAAGTGTGCACTCATGAGCTCAGCACCATTGCCTACAATTTGAAGAGTACACGCTGCTACATCAACAGCTTAGCACAGCACAGCACCGCACCACAACGAGACCAGCTGTAGCATCGCATACGTCGTCACACTCACACACCCACGTCACAAGTCAGCATGGAGTGCCATTGGAAGATCGCCATGGGAGTTCAATCTCAACCGCACTTTTTACACTCGTTACACTCTTCAAATTACATTATTTCACATCTTTTTTGCAAATGTTTACAGTGCTTGCCTCGTGAACAAGGATGTTGTATTCGCTGAGGTCCCCGTGCACCAGGCGACATGAGTGGTACAGTGTGCGCAAGATGAGGAGCATCTCGCTGTATGCGCCCCTCAAGCGGGCCTGCACGCAACGCACAACCCGAGGAGCGACCTCAGCCAGCACAGAGGCGGGAGACATGCATCGCCGCCGCCTGCCGCAAACAATGGGAGCTCGCGGCGCGATCGACACACTCTCGCCAACACACTGTCAATGCTACATGGCTGGTCAGGAGATGCACTGCAGGATCATCTCCACCACGGTACCCATCACACTAAACGGCCTACGCACATTGTGTGCTGGCAAGCACTGTTGGAGCGAAGAGGCGGGGTTGAGGTGCCACACTAAAAGGTCAGACCGTTCTTTCAACCATATTAGACAGGGGATACTCCCAGTCAGATAGCTGCCCTGCTTCACCCTGCCGAGATGTTCGTAAAGAGCAGCTGGATAGGAGCAGCAGCCACTGAGACCACCTTTCCATTCCAACCGACAAGATCCCGGCTTCTCGATTGATCGGGCAAGCCATTGCCGCCGCCCATTGCAACGCCCTGGAACGACACGAGGGCTCGAAGGGAGTGACCGAGAGTCAGAAGACCAAGGGTCCTAATGGGGGTTGCACTATAATCGTAGGCGCCTTGAGAATCGGTACCAGAGGAAGGGCTGCGTCCTTCAGGCGAGGTGCCGCCACGTCGCCAGAGCCGATGAAGGACATGACTAGGACATGCATCTGGAGCATGTGTGCTCTAGGGCAGCGTATGCCAGCTGCATCGAGGCGCATCAGGTTCCGCATCTCCTTCTCCGCCCAGACTTTGACCATCTTGCGCGGGTTCCCTTTCGAGTAGCCCTTTCGAAACCGGGAATCTCCTTTCACGTACCTGCACTCCAGTGGCTCGTGCACGAGATGGCTCTTTGACCAAGGCCAATTAGGCCAGCCAATGAGATGCTGCTTCGAGAGCAGGTAGGCAGACTGCTCTGTACTTAGACTCATCATCACAGGACAGGCAGCTAAGTTAGCACCTTGATTACTATCGTCCTCGCAGAGGGCAGCTTCATAATGACATGAAGCAAGCAACACATACCATCTGATAGACTGACAGACGCAGCCGTGCCTGTCAGACACAATGGTATGAAGCTGGATGAACCTTTGCTGCCCGGCTTCTGCTTTCTCGCTGCACGGTCTTGTACTGCAAGGTGTAGTAACCAAAACTGTGATTGAGGCAAAGGTGCCTGTCTTGTGGTGTGCTAGCTGTAGGAAGGCTGATTTGTCTCGTTGCACATATGCTGTAGCACACAACAGTATCTGCTAACTTGTGGCAGTTCCAAGCTAGAATGAAGAATGTCTGTCAAGGCAACTTCTAGGTAACGACTACAGGGGGACTTGGCAATGGCGTTTACATTGACCTGCATGACCAAGGCTGTATGTATACGTGAAAGGGCAGTAGGAAGGGTAAGGCGTTCACGTACAACGTGTCAGCAATAGGAAACTTCTAAACTTTGATAGGTTGTGTCAATAGTTGCACAGAGCAGTCTTTGGCTGCAAAGCTTTGTGCGATATCTTTATTTCTATCGCAAATATCTTTAACGACCTGCTCATCTCTCCTCGCTTCTTATATCAAGTGGATACACTTCCACTGCTACCACCAGTGCTGCTGTGACTATAAAATCGGCTAGTGTAACTTCGCCGACCTATCCCTATCACGCCTGTAATTTGCGCAGCAACGACCTGTGAACCCCTCCAAACTGGACCGACACTCGAGCTCCCAATAATGAGCCGTGTGTGATGAGGCTGACAGGCACAAAGCGATGCGAAGGCAGCTGCGAACGGGATTGTGTTCTATGAAGTGGGAATGGGACCTCATTGGAGGAAGGAAAACGAAGGGAGGGCAAACAGGGAGAGCAAAGAGAGGAGGGGGGAGGAGGGGGGAGGTTAACACACTTTTCCCTGTCCTTGAACACCAGAATGGATGTTTTGTAGACCTTGATCGCCAGGCTGGCACCCTCAGGAGACGCCGCGTGGTACACATTGGCTTCCTTGCCGGTGGAGATGCAGCCATTGATCTCGGAGAAGACCCCCTGGTTCAGCATCTTGAAGAGCACCATGCGTGTGCGAGGATCCAGGGCCTGCTCCACCGTGGCACGGTCTGACTTGTCGGACGTACGTCCGGGAATACCAAGCTGTCGAGTGGCCCCCACCTTGTATGCTGTAGCGACCTGGCAGACAGCATGTGTCAAGGAACCGTGTCAGAGAAGCGAGTGAGAGACCTGCATCACAATCCCCAGCAGTGCCTTCGATTACTGCACATCTTGAGAGCGCAGAGCAAGTGCTACATAGCTACTCATCACAGCTTACCCCCTTGGCAATGCCCACAGAGAAGGAGAAGCCTGTCCAGAACGCTACAGCACCCGCAACTGGTCTGAGGCAGCTATGTAGTTACACGCTTACTATGCCCAGCGAAAGCTGCTTGCAAGAAGAAGACCAGCAGGCGGCTACCATACATAGCCATACAAAGTGATGGCACATCTTGTCGCACGCATCAGCCATGACTCGCAGCAGCTCTTCATCCAGACCGACATTGGCAATCTTCATGCACTACGAGCATCAGTAGTCATGAGGATGGCATGTCGATGGTGGCCGGCCTGTGCCTGCCATCGGTGCACACCTTGTTGGACATTTGGAAGTTGCCGTCCTGTAGTGAGTCCATGACGTCATCGGGATCTCGGCTGACACCACCGCCAGCTTTGCCCTTCACGACCAGCTTCTGCGGCGACAGAGAGAAAGGGGTCGTCGAATGCTGTCAGGATTTCAATGCTGTACTTTGAGCGCCGAGATGTCCGAGTGGCATCACTACCTGTGCGCTGTGGCCGCGGGGCTGCAGGGTCTTCTGCCTTGCTTGCTGTGTGTTGTGCTGTGACTGCTGCTGGTTCGGGCCGCGAGCTCCCAGTCTGTTTCCTCCCAGGGTAGTCAGACCTCCGTGCCTTTCGTCTATTGCACAGGTGACCTCACGCTCAATCAGCGACTTGGGAGCGACTCTACATTAGCCTTCTGTGCCACTGGGCGCATTTCACTTGGCGATGCATGAATTGTACACTGAAGCTGAGCTGGACTTCTGGACTTTGATGACGAGGCCTGGAGGTGACATGATGATTAGGGAGGGTCACTCCGGCAGGATCTCAAACGCGGAGAAGTCTGCAGGAGAGTTGCATCATATGGCAGCACACCTCTGTGAATCTCAAAATAGTCCTCCAGCTCTAAATCGGAGAAGTCGCTGGTGGGAGATTCTGTCTCGCTGTTTGACACTCCACCGTGCTCGTGGTTGGCAGCAGCTGCCTGCCCTCGATGATTTGAATCTTGCAGGCGGCTGGCACGAAGAATTGTGTGCGATGAGGCTCGGTTCACCCTTTGGGGATCAACAACCTCATTGCCATTGTCTGAGCTGTCTGAAGGGCGAGCAGGATCTGCATCGTCATAGCGGGCTTGGAGCTCCTGAAAACTTGGTATTTGAGCCATAGAATTTGCGGTCTGATCAAATTACCCGGCTTCTGTGGTGCACGCTTTAGTGCCTGCAATGTCCCAATGCCTGTGTAGTGCACCGAAATCTCGAAGCTGGACAAGCCTGCATAGCACCATGAGCAGCGTTCGTAAGCCTTGCAAGGAGCGCCAAATGATAATTCGAGCAATCACACAATATGCCGCGAGATGCAATGCTCCATTTGAAACACATAAAAATGCGAGCTACTCACCCGTCCTCAGCTTTGCAGCGCTGATCTTTCTAATTCCATTCGAACGCTTTGAAATTGAGTCCACATGCATAGAAATTATGTCAGCGATGCTGCCTCCAGGATGCATCGTAGACTGCTCCCGGAGTAGTGCTCCGTCTAAATTTTTCTAGGAATGTCCAACCTCCAGCTGGCAAGCAGATCATCGCGAAAGTGATTGATGAATCCGGGAGACGCCTTGTTATTGATTGATCGAAGCTTATGGTGAGGAACCAGCACGCTAGCACCTGTTGCTGCAGCGCAAGAGAGCTCCACTCCATTCGTTTAGGGTTTCCGATTTACTACTCTGACACGAAATGCCAGAGCGAGCAGTGGTTGTTGGTGCCGGTGAGGCAAAGAAAGCTCGAAGTGACAAGTCTGCGCTTTGGTCCAGACACCTCACTAAATGTGCGTGATGAAGAAGGCCCGAAGTCGATCGCACACTTTGGAATGACATGCAGGTGTTGTAGGGCTGGCCACAGCGCGCAAATTAGCGCTGGCAAAGTATGAAGTGACCGTTGTGGAAGCTGCAAGCTCTGTCGGTAATGGATATGTTACGATTATCCTGTGTGCTTCGGTTCTTTGTCATCATGCATCGGTATGGAGCGAGTAATTTGATGCCATGCATGACATCGCAGGATTGTTGCAGAGCAAGTACTCAATCATAGGTAAGGCAAAGTATATCGGGAATGATCCAAGACTTCACAATGGACGTGTGTTGCTTGCTCGACCAAGGTACCGAGAACAGCTCGAAGAACAGTGAGATCATACACGGCGGACTATACTACGAGCCCGGCAGCTTGAAAGCCAAGCTATGCGTACAAGGGCGTCACATGCTATACGAGTATTGCGCATCGCACGGAGTTGATGCCAAACGTCTCGGCAAATTGTTGGTTGCCACATCCGACGATCAGGTATAGGTCTAACAACCAGGCTGCGAGCTCATGTGGACTTACATTTTGCTACGGTCGTCAAACCTTGCCATAGATTTAATTGGCCCATAAAGTCCTCGGGTCTTAGACTGCCAAAAATGTTATATTGGGTTTACGATATGGGTGCGTTTTCAATACGATTCTTGCCAACGTCTGAAAATACGCCTTGTACAGCGGTGGCACCTGTCGCGATGGACGTGCCCGTGACTCTGCGCAGGTGGACGCGCTGCGTGACATCGAGAGAACGGCCAAAGCGAATGGGGTAGATGACTTGCGATGGATTTCGGTAGCAGAGGCCAACACTCTTGAGCCAGCAGTGCACTGTGTCGCAGCAATGCTTAGTCCTTCCACTGGAGTTGTCGATGGGCAAGCGTGCGCTTTCTTGGCGTCCCACCCTGCGCTGCTTTGTAATTCTACAATTCTTTGGACTGCACTGCAAATTGGAAGTAGCTGCAGTAACTGTAACTAGGGTGGAGTCTATACAGTGGTCATCATGTCGCTGTTCCTCCTCTGATGCTCTGATGCCTTTGACCCTGGTCGGTGATCAGAGAATCCTGAGACTGTTGGCCAGTGGCCGCCTCGGAGCACACACAGTCTCACAGCTTCAGCCACGGCAATTGTACCACAGCAACAAGTCCTCGTGGTTGTGTTGGGCGCCTCAGGTTGATGCGATCATTGAAGGCCGACTCTGAAGCACATGGCGCTGAGTATGTCTTCGAGACCAAAGTGATTGGGGGCAACATTGACGGTGCCTATCCCTTCCCGCTCTACGTGGATGACTTCACCATATAGATGCCTGAATGCAAGGGAGATGCTCGGATGCAAGGACTAGGGGAATGCAACGTCTCAACTGTTCTTCTAGACGACAAATGGCAATCTTTACGTTGCCAAAACAACGTGCCAGGAAGGAACAAGCCCTGCTGGCACTAGTTGCCTGAGCGAGTGATGCTGCATGTGCAGGATCGATCAAGACCCTCAACCTCAAGCATGTGCAAACAGACGAGCTGCGAACTTTGCAGGCAGAGATTGTCGTTAATGCAGCAGGACTGTGGGCACAACACGTAGCCCAGTCGTTTCACGACCTTCCAACAGAAAACATCCCTAAGCTGCACGTAGCGCGAGGCTGCTACTTCGAGCTGAAAGGTGCCACACGCCTTCAGACAACATTCTTTCGAAGTTTACGTGACTGTCCTTGTTGGAAAGTCGACATAAATTTTTAGCTTCACTTTTACGTAAGGAGCACAAATATGTCAAGCTGTGCAAAAGCACCAAGTTTGCCAACTCACGCTTTGCTTCGCAGGACAATCGCCATTTTCTCGGCAAGTATACCCAAGTACGTTGCGCGCTTTAGAATCGATCATTTGCCATCACACATGGGATGGCCTTTTCAAAATTGAACGACCGCTTTTCACAAAGAAAACCTGGTCTGTAGAATAAAACCTTCTATGTGTGAATGTGTAAATGTGTGTGTGTGTGTGTGTGTGTGTGTGTGTGTGTGTGTGTGTGTGTGTG
>JAULKR010206096.1:0-16470 GCA_032356305.1 Prasiola linearis | reverse complement strand
TTTATATCCTTTGTACTTTGTTTCCTTTGTATCACACGGACGACATTAGTGCAGAACCAGCTGTCACCTTCCAGGCAGCCTGCAACGGAGCCATCAGCGCCGCCACCTCAGCATTGGCTTCGTCTGACTCAAAGAGTATTGCAGGATTCTCCATACAACCAGAGCTGAGCTGCAGCTGCACCTGTGTGTCATTGACAGCTGCCAATTTGGACCGTCATCGATGCTGATGACATTGGGCATAACTGACGGATCATTCGGAGGAAAGTACAGTGCACTTTGATTCATTCTTGTAATGGTATGTCTGGCAAATGAGCAAAGATTCCCCAGATGCATCATGCTTCTTCTCCTCAAAGGGTAGACCACCAGCCACTCTTGATCGTGTTCAATTGCCCTCAGCTCGTTGGCTCGAAGTCCACTCCACGGAGACTATAGAGCAGGACTTGACTAGTATGGAAAAGGCTAGGATTCTGTCATTGGTAGCACGTAGCTGAGCGTTGAGGTTGCAGAACGAAGAGTGGACGTACGCTGACAGGGACAGCTTCTTTGGTGCTGCCGTGCTCCCGAATCTTGATCCAGATCTCCCGCATGCACTGCCGCTGCAGGTCAAGGCTGATGCCAGCTTCCACAGTCGGAAGATCCACTTCCACCTCCCATTCTGAGATGTGACTTTCGACCTCGCCCGCCAAAATCGCTGGTGGCGTTTCAAGCAGTGAGATATTATTTGCATCATTGAAACCGTTGTAGCATAATCCCTCGAAGAGCTCGAGGTCGGCAGATGGGAATCCCGGGCTGGATTGTGCTGGGTGATTGTCCGGCAGATTATCAAGCTGACTTCCATTGCCAGACGGTTTCCAGACCTGTTGAGGAGAGGAGTTGAGCAGCCCCCCCGTTTCATGGGAGATCGGTGTTGATGCATTGTCCACTTTGCGGCGTTGAGGAGATTCAGAGCGGGCTACTTGCAAAGTAAGCCTTCGGGAATGCAAGCCGAGCAGCGATCGAGTAAGTTGCTGATGTCGTTGGAAACTGGACAAATATGGGCTTTCCAGCATATTAGTTCGCCCTTTGATCATGTCACGGAAGCGAATGGATCTGCACTCGGTATAACCAGGGTGAGTGAACTCGTTGTGGGGCGAGTGAAGAAGCAAGAGAACCCATGTTCTTGTGACATGCAACCCTTGGGTACTACCTTAGTAAGCAAAGGACGCCGTATAGCAGGGGATGAACATTTGTCCTAGACAGCACAGCCTCGTATCCGCTTCAAATGTGACTGGCTCCCTGGATCCATGGAGCTGTATGTACTTATATTCAAAGCAGCTGCTGACCATATCAACTGTCGGGTTTTGGTATTGATAATGCGATAACGGTGTGCCTAGCCAATGCCTGAAGGGCGATAAGAAACATAATCTCGCCGGTTTACTGTCAGCACGATATCAAGGCAGATACGCCGATTGAGGTAGTAATTGATGCAGATCAAGCATGCTTCGAAACACCTCAACAACATCTAAGCGAGCCAAGTATATGCGAGCATATACTATTTCCTCAGTAGCTGTAAGCTATGCAAATTCTCATCCTAAAACTTGTAGGCACCTGCAGGTATTCCTTTACGACTCAGGCTACATCCGAGCTCACAACAATTTTCACGGTCATGTATTCAGCTCCTGAAGCAGTGCTGCCATCTAATAGTTGGAACCTCGGCAAATTATTGCATATGGGTTTGATCACTCTTTTTCCTTGCGTATAATATTGTCAAGGTGTACTTGATTAAGGCCCTAGTGTCATGACGAGAAATGGAGCTTCAATACTGCTGTCAATACTTGCATGGGCAAACAGATTTAGGCGCTAGGTGAACGGATGTATGGTTGCTGGAACACAACGCTTGAAAGGAATGATGATAATTTGTCAGACACGAGGTGACCAAGCGTGAGATTTGCTGCTGTACAGCATGTTGCTGGAGATGAAAGTTGATCGTGTACAATACTATTGTCGTTGTAAAGGCCGACCACGATGGCGATCCAAGATACGAATGGTATTGCTCTTCGGTAAATATTCCCCTAACAAGCTTCGTGACTTGACATGAGCGCTGCGCAGCTCGCACGTACCCAGAAAAGTTTCAGTAGTTTGGTGATGTACCCTCGAAGATGGTTACCCTCTGCATATCGCGCATTAAAGCTTCTAAGTTCGATTCCTGAGCCAAAGGTTGCCTTCTCTGAAGGGGATCATGCATTTGAATCCACAAGCAGAATCTGCAAGACTCTTTGACAGGCAGGCAAAACCCTCGTAGGTCATGACTGATCACTTACAATTAATACCGTACGGGTTATAAATTTGTTTAACCTTTGACGTACTTTACGACACTCAATGCGTTCGCAGCGAAGTCTACATTGAAATTTTGTTTCTCTTACCGATAAGGGTCGTTTCGGTGGAATCGTGCTGGTCAAGCCGAGTCAGAAGCATTTCGAGTCGCGTACCCTGGGACGGATGAATTCTATCAAAAGCCACTTTTAGCCTCTCACCCAAGCGTAATTCCGTTAAATGACCGACATCAGCGACCCGCAAGCGACAGTAGCAAAAGAAAGAGAGCTGTTGCCGGATAATGCATCGATTACACAACCAGACACAATCGATTGATCAATTGAGGTGCTTTGACTCGGACATGCTTTCCACCGAGATGCCCGATCGGGTCGCGACGTCGCGTCGACGCATACCTTAATTTTCGCTCTGCATTTGCAATCGCAGGCTTCACGTTGACGCAATCTGATGCCAAATTTTCGATCGGCTTTCGTTTGATGCTTTTAGTCGCTCGCGCTTATGCGTTGCTGTTCAGCGCAGGCTCAACTTGGGGAAGGTGAAGGAGTCGAGGGACTATACGGTAGCGTCAAATTGTTGGGAGGCATGCAGCTTGTGTTGGCCGCTATGAAGGCTGAGTGCACCCTGGATGCAAATAGCTGTACAGGACATGTCTTGTGGATATAGGTGCTTGGCAGGTAATCTTCACCTCGTGACAATACCCGACCATATTTCGCGAACTTGCTTCGTTCTCAGGACCACAGAATTTCTCGGTGCTTGCAGCAACATGAAGATGACACATATTGATCGACATTCTTGCTGGTGAATGCAGGCCCCTGATGCATGCCGTAATGGCTTACGATATTGACCTAGCGTTTAGCGTATAATTTCTGCTATCAAATGCTAAAAGGCTGAAGCCTTCCTCCGTTAGACTCATGCCAAGCTTTGCAAACACAGAGTAGTGCCTGCAAACATGCTGCTCCCACCCAACACCTGTTGCGGCTATATAGAGCAGGTGAGGTCATCGGCTCACTGCAAACATCCCCAAAAATAGCTTCACATTTAGGCTCTCGGGATCACGCATGCTGACGTCATGAGAACAGAAACAACAGGTGTCACCCTCTAGGCAGCCTGCATCAGAGCTATCAGCGCTGCCACCTCAGCGTTGGCTTCATCTGAATTAAGAGTATTGCAAGAAAATACATACACCACATTTGAGCCGCAGCTGCACCTGTATGTGATCAACAGCTGTTAAAGTGATCCGTGAAGAAGCATTGATGCCAAGTGCATCGAGCCTTACTAATTGACTGACTGACTGACTGACCACTCAGGAGCCAAGCACAAAAAATCTGTGTAGTTTTCAAAACAACCTTCCGAAATCTTACACTTTTCAAGACCTCCTATGAGGCGCAAATGCATCGTGCTTATTCAACCCACAGAGTCGACCAGCAACCGTTCTTGATCGTAAGTGAATGCTCTCAGCACTGTTACTCAACAATGCCTCGTGTATGAAGTGTCAAGCGATCGACTGATAAAGAAATATGGTTTATGTCGGTTGCCACACATAGCTGAGCATTGTGATTGTAGATCGTAGTGTGGACGCACGCTGACAGACCTGCAGGGACAGCTTCGGCTTTGCTGTGGCTGTGCTGCCGACTTTTGGTCCAGATCTCCCGCATGCACTGTTGCTGCAGGTCTGAAGCTCCACTTCAACCTCACACTCAGAGATGTGGTATTCGACCTCGCCCACCAGAATCGCTTGCGGTGTTTTAAGCAGTGAGGTGACTTCATCAGAGCCGTTGTAGCATAAAGCCTCGAAGAGGTCGAGCTCAACAGTTTGATTCTCCGGGCTGAATTGCGCTAGCTGATCGCCTAGCTGCTTATCAAGGTGCCTTTTATTGCCAAACGGTTTCCATAGTGGTTGACAAGATGAATGAATCAGCCTAACCGATGTATCGAAGTCTGAATGTGATGCAATGTTGTCCATATTGCAGCGCGGCAGCGTTTTAAGGCTCGCCATATGTAAGGTTGACCTCTGGGTGTGCAAGTTATAACTTAATTAAGCAGCTGCAGCAATCTAGTAAGTGGTACTTGTAGTTGACCAGCAGAACCGTATGGGCTTTGCAGAATGTCGCCTCGCTTTCTCATCATGTCACTGAAAGGATTCGAATCAGCTGTCCTGGACAGCATACCACTGCATGTGGCACTGCGCATGGTCATATCAGGGTGTAAAAAGGAATCAATTCGTGACGAGTGGGGACGCGAGAGTACCTATATAATACCACATATGGTCATGTCACATGCGACCCCTGGACGAAGAAATGAAGGCATCTCAGGGTATCGAGGAGATCTAAAGATGTCTTTGAAAATACAGTCTCGTGTCCATTGAATTTTCACAAGTGACAAGCTCTTATGATTTTGGTCAAGAATCGGATGTACCTCTGTAGGCGTCGCCTGCTCAGCACATCAGACGCGTCGGAGATTGACTACTTTAATTGTACGTGCCTACCGGATGCCTGTAGGTGAACGAGGATAAGAACCTGCAGAGTGGTCAATAATCTGTCTATATAGACACATATATGTGACTGAGAGCAGATCATACTGATCAAGGTGGTGCTTGATCAATTGATGCAGACTCAGCATATGCTTCTCATCATTCCAAACATCGCAACGATGTGAGAGCAGTCACGGTGCGGCTGGCCTCGAACTCGAACAAGATGGAAGGTAATATGTGATATGGCCTACAGAGGATAAGATGTTTCACTTGGCCAGGTCCCGAGCCAAAGATGCTGTTACAATTAAACAAAGCTGTGCAAATTTTCGGAAGAATTTGTTACAACGAAGATTTGATTCTGGGTTCAGGGTTCTGATCATGATCACGGTTTCAATTTCAACTTCGATCTCGGGTGACCCTTCACCCAGCTTTTGAAATGTGCGTATGAAAAAATCGTGTGCCTTAGGGTGACTGGTTTCAAGGTGGCTTCAAGCTGATTGGTTTCGGAAAAGATTCTCACACCGATAAGCATGACGTACCCATGAATAAGGTGTGGGGCTTGTGTGTACTACTTAGCGAAGAACGGAGCAGAAGATCTGAACAATTAAAATTTCGGGGTGCGACTTGCAAATTGATCAGATAGTCGATTTGAAATCTCGCTTCTGCGACAATCATAACGGTACACCACCAGATGATGAGGTAATCACCTGTCAGACACGAAGAATCCTCAAGCATGAGGTTAACATTTCTGTAACAGCATCCAACATACCGTCAATTGCTCTTCAGCGTGAAATTGATTATGTCTAAAGAAACTATGACAGTACGATTATTATTTGGTTGAATCTACTAGAGTACCTTCGAGGGTCATGAATCTAGATCTGAACAAGAGCTGTACAATAGTTGGTGCGCCGGTAAGAGTGCCACTGACAGTGTCTGACCACCGCGTACGCAACCTTTACCTTCGGAAGGAAGACGTTCGTCCTTCGAAGGCTTACACATGTATTGTACAATTGTATATTATATTGTGTATACATGTACTGTACAATGAGCTTCTCCGGAAGTCGCCAGAAGTCACGTAAACAATGATACATTATATACAGTCTTCACCGATATATAGAGCTCTGACCTCGAGGTAGATTTAGATTCACCTCGACATCTCTCAACGAAGTTAAAGTCTGCAGTCGGCCGAATACAGATCAATGTTAGTGTCATCTCAAATTCAATCGACAACTAGTATATACTTGTGTAGTTGCTAGCGGCCATACTACTTCTCGGTAGAGTGCCAGGTTATTTATGTCTAGATGAGTAATTGTCAGTTCTGCGTCGCAAGTCTAGTGCTCATGGTTTTCTGCTGTCAGATCTTATAGCTATACTATATACAGCTATAGCTACTAGTATCAAGAATCATTCTTCTATACAATACCTTAGTAAGGACTTTTTTAGGCTTGAAAGAGCTCTATGGTTCCTATCAAAAAGGTTGAATACATGTACTCCATGAGTGGCACGTGAGTGCACCTTACTACGCAAGTGCATCCAGGAGCTAGTTGACCACTAGTGTATACGTATGGAACCTGTCCAACATGTGACAAACAAAAGACTCTTAAAGAGTGGCCGAAATTGCTCGAAAACGACTACCTATAAGCTACTGGACTTCATGACTTGATCGACCTACGGAGTTCTTCAACGGTGTCGGCTGCTGATCGGAATCCAGCTTCTATGAGAATATCATAGTCAGGGCGACGTCGACGGGAGCCGTTCTTATGATCTCGTAAAACACGCAAGAAAATTGTCCGCAGCTCCACCACCTGTTGGCAATGCACCTATCCATCTGCATCTGTATGTACAGCCGAGGAGCTAACTTCGTGGCAGCATGTCTTTCTGGACGAATTGTTCACGTCACTGCGTCTCATGCACTGTATCGGACACCACCTCGCAGCCTGCAGTGTGACAGGCGAGAAGCGTCTGTCTGACATTGGTGGACGACAACAGTGGGCCCAACACTTAACTCGACGAGCTGTCGGGTATGGGGATAAAGGGAGTGTGAAGGGGGTGGTGCATTTTACCTTTGACAAAGACATTGAAGGCGTTTGGCCATAGCACGATATGAGCAAGAAATTCGCAGCTTCCATGGCGTTTTGAAACCTAACAAAGGTCAAACCTAGATCATAGCGGACTTTATGCCCGTGTCTTTTGTTCATTTCTTCGAAGAAGTCGGTAAGGACCTTGATCTCATCCTGCATACGACACACCAGATCCTATGATCACACAAGTTGCCTAGGTCAATCGATCATCCACCTAGCAGACCGAGCAACCACAAGGTACTGTCGTTCGGTGTTGCGAAAACTGCAGACAATATCAAGAGCCCGTGCAATCGATGGATTTATTGCTAGCAGCGCTCATCACATTACACGATGTGAGCTTCTCTGTTTAAAAGATTTATTTGACAATGTGCAAACGGTAACGCTTGAACGCTTGGGTGAGCAGGGACAATTGTTGCTAGCAGCACCTCGGGGTTATTGAAGGTGAGGGTGAAGTCATGCGGCAAACCCATCTGCTTGGCAGTAGTCTCTCACGGTCCAAGAGGCTAAGGCATTGGTGATGCTGGTAGCATGTTTTCCAGAGTCATACTTGAGGTCTCTCCTAACGAAGCTACCAGCTATTTCCAGCCTCTCCATTTGAAGAACAAAAGCGACTGCGCTGTCAGTGGTGGTGCTCAGCGGGAGACATATATCAGAGCCCTCTGTGAAAGCAAGCACAACCTCCGAGTCGTAGTCGAGGAAGTGTGTGCTGGATTCGAACTCTGGGTAGACAGGCTGCCCACGAGGCTCTGGCAGAGGATGAGACAAGACCGACAACGCCCAGCTCAGATGACGGCCTGACCCAGCCTTACGTAAATTCAAGCTGCCACCATCAGCTGTCATTGTGGTATCGTAGATATGTTCGTCTGGTGCGATGGTCCATTGAGAGAGAGCCTCCAAGACCAGCTGCTCTCGGACCGTTTGCTGATCCGGAGGTGCAGTGTAATTATCTTCTAGTGCCACTGCCACATCCCAGCACGGCTGAACAAGTGCGACCATGTCTGAGAACAAAGAATGCCATGTGCGCAGCTGTGGTGTATCTGGCATCCCAGAATGCCAGAGTTCAATGGATCCGGCGAATGACACGATCTGCACTCCAGAGGAAGATACTCATGAATCTTGTCAAACCACCTAAACCACTCCCACCACAGGAGAAGCTCGACCACTGAGCCCTCCTGAGAATACCTCACGCAACTGTATGGATAAGACGCCCACTGCCATGCAAAGTGGTCGACTCTCTAAGGTTAACAGTCGCGGAGTGAAGAAGATGGCCCAACATCATGCGACAATTTAGAAGTAGCAAAGTAAAATCTCGATTGATGTAAGTAGAAAAACGGAAATGCTGTTAAGGTTCCAGGGTGCTGGGATGCTGCTGTACAAGAGGCACCTCTGCAGGTTGGATCTCGAGCCCTGCTGTCTGTGCACATGTCAGGATGCACTGTTGCTGAAGAGCTGTGCTGATAGCTTATTCGACGAGATCCCGATGAAAACGACCATTTGCCGCCACTCGCCGTTGGAAGAGCTGAAAGAGTGCTTTGGCATAGTTGACAGCACTCTCTGCATCGTCAGGCTGAGGCAACGGCGGCAAATCAGCGATCTTCACGGTCAGCTCATGTGGTCGTGTGACAGCACGATATTCAGCAATGGCAGCCACTTTGTCCGGCAGGTCGGGATTATGCACATATAATCTGGCCTTTGCTGCTGCTTCCTGTGCCAATCTTTCAACCTCTGCAGCAGCTAATGCTTCTTGCTCGGCTATTTTGGCTGCTCTCTTTTCAGCCAGCTCTTTCATCCGAGCCGCCTGCTCATCTTCTCGCAACTTCGCAGCAGCCTTTCGATCAGCAACAGCTTGCGCAACTTGCTGCAATGCAACGCTTCTATTGCGCTCGACTTCCAGCTGCTGCTGCTCTTCCAAATAGATCTTGAGCTGTTGCCGTGAATGAAACTCTTCTATCATGCGCAAACCCTCGGCTGCTGTTGTGGCAAGAGGCTTTTTAGTCTCTTGCTTCGGTGACCATGTCCAAAGGTCGTTGTCAAGTTCCTCTCGCAGCCTTACGTCATCTGCTAGCCCTCGCCGCTTCAGTCTCGCAATGGCAGCCCAAGTTTTCCCAACCTGTGCGCTGTCAATCGGGCCCAAGTCAGATGCCCAAACAGGCGACCCCCGACTTCAGCAGCACAGTGTAAGTTGTTGCGGTCTACTGCTCTTCGTTTATAGAAGCTCGTTGGCAATTGTGTGTTTCCTGATAGATAGGTGACGCATGCTACAAGAATAGTAACAACTGACACATCAAGACCAGTTGATGAGAAACGGTGAACAGCGTCTGTACTTCGAGATTCCCATTCGCAGCTCAACACAACCGCCCTTCCAGTCGCACATGCAGACGTCGTGAAAATAGAAGCAACAGGTGTCACCTTCCAGGCAGCCTGCAACGGAGCCATCAGCGCCGCCACCTCAGCATTGGCTTCGTCCGACTCAAAAAGTATTGCTGCAGCTGCACCTGTGTATCATCGACAGCTGCCACTGTCAGCCGTGAAGAAATAATCGCATTGGCCCTGACTGACGGACCGACTGACTGACTGACGGACTGACTGACTGACGGACCGACTGACTGACTGACCGACTGACTGACTGACCGACTGACTGACTGACCGACTGACTGACCAGTATAGTCTCGGGAGACAAGCACGAACAAATTCGGTACAAATTTGAAATTTGGGTTTCATTTCTATTCAAGACATCATCCAAAGTGCAAATACATCATCCTTATTTTCGGTGAAGACCTCCAGCCAATTTGAAACGTATCTGAATGCTCTCAGCTCGTTCGCTCGAACTCCACCTTCTTCATATCGTATTAAGCTATATAGTGTCGAGCGACCGACTGATATGAAGGAATGTGGTCTGATCATTGGTCACACATAGCTGAGCATTGTGGTCGTGGAACGAAGAATGAACGTACGCTGACAGGGACAGCTTCGACTTTGTGATTGCCGTGCTGCCGAATCTTGATCCAGATCTCCCGCATGCACTGACGCTGCAGGTCAAGGCTGACGCCAGCTTCCACAGTCTGAAGATCCATTTCCACCTCCCATTCTGAGATGTGACTTTCGACCTCGCCCGCCAAAATCGCTGGCGGTATTTCAAGCAGTGAGATATTATTTGCATCATTGGAACCGTTGTAGCATAATCCCTCGAAGAGCTCGAGGTCGGCAGATGGGAATCCCGGGCTGAATTGTGCTGTCTGATCGCCGGGCTGACTTTCAAGCTGCCTTCTGCTGGACGGTTCCTTTAGCTGTTGAGGAGATGAGTCGAGCAGCCTCCTCATTCCATGAGATGATTCCGATGGTGTTGCGTCGCACCGTTGTGAAAGAAATCTCCGGGATTGCAGGCTGTGCAGCGATCGAGCAGGTAGTCGTTGACCAGCAGTACTGTTTGGGCTTTGCAGCATGTCAGTTCCCTTTCCAATCATGTCACTGAAGCGATTCGAAGCAGCTGTCCTGGGCAGCATGTCACCGCAACTGGCACTACAAATGGTGCACTCTGCGCAGAGCCTGCAGGGTGAGTTTCTGGATGAGCGGAGAAGCGAGAGGACATATGGCTCTATTACGTGCAGCTCCGGGGCCCTGCAAGCAACTCCCTCCATCTCAGGGTATCGTGTAGCTGTCCTAGAAAGCGCAACCTCGAGCTCGGTAGTACTGGCTGCAAATTCGGGAATCCTTTGATGTTCTCATCACATGTGACACCGCAACGACATGTCGACTTATCAGCTTTGAATATTGCATGCAACATCATGTAGCACCATGATGGTCTGCTGAAATGACAGTAAAGATGATGGTGTACTTGGCAAGTTCACGAATTAAGTATATGCACTTATAATTCCATTCATTATCAATACTGTATGCACATTTCCAACTCGGCTTGCCGAAAGCCTGAGATGGAGTAAGGCCTGCATGTGAATGCGAACGCTCATTCCTATATGGCAACTCTAAAAGCCTCAGCAAATGTTACCGGTGAGATTGAGCTTTGATCTCGATCTCGATCTCGTTCAGTATCAAGATCTCTAGAGGTTTCGATCAATCACTCTGCCCCTGCGTGCGTACAATTCATATCAGTCCTTCAACATCTTTCAAACACTCTATATAAATACCTGTAAAGCCTACGAATCATATGGCAAGCTCGATAGCAATTTGCATGTCATGATGGATATACAGATCAGGTGTAGGGAGGCGCGAAACTGAAAAGCCTTCTCCGAAGAGGACACCTGCAGTCAGCTGATGACCCTACCGAAATTTGTGTTTCGAATGTAAAGTTGTATAGTAAGATTTACAATTTACAATATGATATAGGATGATCCACTCCTGGAGTGGCACTCCAGCTTTGATGCCATGATGCGTCATTGATGACATTTAGATCCACGATCATGGTAATCACCAGTCGCCGACAGGCTGTCGGACTCGAGGTTTAGGTTAGCCCTTGTTAGTTCAATGAGTCCTAACATTAAATTGTGTAGCGGTATAACTTGGAACTTCAACTTACAAATACTTATCATACGCCTGGGGAAGCGGGGCCCTTTCCCTTTCATAACCAGTGTCTGAGCACAAGTGTTGTACAACCTCATCAACCTCAAGCAATTTCAAAGACACGTGCTTGTTACTAACATCTTGGATCCGGTGAAAACATTACTTCATAATTGAAATTGAAATTCAAAGCTAGCATTTCGTGAATCTGAGAGAGAAAGAGAGAGAAAATATTTTCCACATCTGGGCGCAAGGGGCAACCTAGGGAGAGATTGGTTGACACTCTCAACACTAGTAAAGTACTGTGCAAATGCTAGCGCTTGAAGTTGAAGAGGAGGGGCAGTTCTGTTCTTAGCACCTCGGGGTGCGTGTAGCTGTGGTTTGATTGCAAGCCTTCTTGCTGGCAGTAGTCTTTCGCAGCCAAAAAGACTATGGCCCTGATCAGAATATCGGACTTGTCTTGGCCAGAGTAAGCCTTGAGACCTGATTTACCCATCATGTTTGTTTCTTATAGCTGCTTAAGCTGTAGAGCAAACGCGACGAGGCTGTCACTGCTGGTGCTCAGCGGAAGGAATATTATATTAGCAACTCTACATTATTTATTCCGTTCTTTTTTATGAGAGAGAGAGAGAGAGAGAGAGATATATATATATATATATATATATATATATGGGTCTATCTATATATCTATCTATATATATATGTGTATCAGAGGCCTCTGTGTAAGAAAGGAACAGCTCTAAACCGTCGTCAAGAAAGTGTGTGCGGGATTCAACTTCTGGGTAGACAGGGTACCCACGAGGCTCTGGCAGATGATGAGATATGGAAGAACTCTTCCAGCTGAGGTGACAGCCCAACCCAGCCTTACGTAAATTCAAATTGCCACCGTCAGCTTTCATTCTGGTGCCATAGCCATGTTCGTCTGGTGCGACGGTCCATTGAGTGAGAGCCTCCAGAACGAGCTGCTTTCAGACCGCCTGCTCGTCTGAATCTAAATAACTGACATCTGCTAGAGCCATTCCTACGTCCCAGCACGGCTGAACAAGTGCCATCATATCTAAGAACAAAGATTGCCACGTGCGCAGCTGTGGTGTATCTGGCATCCCAGCGTGCCAGAGATCTAAGGACTCACGGAATATCACGATCTGCACACCAAGAGGAGATCCTCAAGCAATCCCACCACAGGGGAAGCTCATCCATTAGGGGTGCCATCCATTCCCCTTGGAAGTACCTCACATAACTGCATGGCCAACACACCTACAATCATGCAAAGTGGTCGATCAAATTCTCATTGCCCACCTCAAGGCGGACAGTTATTGATTGAAGAGAATGGCCAGATACTTTGCAGGTCGAGAAGAAATTGTAACGTATATATGACCAGTCGGAATATTATCGTAGAACGGGAAAGCTACTGAAGGGACAGAGTGGTGAGATAACGTTGTACAAGAGCACTTTGCAGGTTGAACCTCAAGCCCTGTTGTCTGAGCACATGCCAGCATGCACTGTTGCTTCAGAGCTGTGTCAATAGCTTGTTCGACGAGATCCCGATGAAGACGACCATTTGCTGCCCCTCGCTGCTGGAATTGCTCATGAAGTGCTTTTGAATAGCTGACAGCACTCTCTGCATCGTCAGGCTGAGGCAGCGGCGGCAGCTCATGTGGTCGTGTGACAGCACGATCTTCAGCAATGACAGCCACTTTGGCCGGCAGGTCGGGAGAATGGGCATGTAGCCTCTGGCAATGCTTCTTGTGCCAGTCTCTTCACCTTTGCAGCAGCTAGTGCATCCTGCTTGCCTTTTTCGGCTGCTCTCTTTTCAGCCAACTCTTTCATCCAAGCCTTCTGCTCATCTTCCCGCAACTTGGCAGCAGCCTGCTGATCCGCAACAGACTGTGCCACCTGCTGCAATGCGAGTGCTCTCTTCTGCTCGGCTTCCAGCTGTTGCTGCTCATGCAGACGGATGTCGAGCTGTTGCCGCGAACGAAACTCTTCTCTCATGCGCAAACCCTCAGCTGCTGTTCAACCGACAGGCTTTCCTAACTCTTGCTTCAGGGACCATGTCCAAAGGTCATCGTCTAGCTGCTCACGCAGCCATACATCATCCTTCAGCCCTTGCTGCTTCAGCCTAGTAATGGCGGCCCAAGTTCGTCCGATCTGTGCGCTATAATCCCGGCCAGCCCAAACAGGGTTCGATTTCAGCAGCGCTTTGATTTTTTTCAGACTAATAGACCTCGTTGATGAGACGTTAATGCTTTCGCAGTTGTGTTTTCATGATGGACTCATGAGACACGGCAAATGCACCGACACTTAGCATATCAAGACCCTGCGATGAACAACGTTACATGTCATCTTTCACCAAAACACTCCCATCGTCAGCTTTGCGCATTTGCTCCCCCAATAATGCTAGCGAATCAGCCAGCGGCACCTCCCAGGCAGCCTGCAACAGAGCCATCAGCGCTGCCACCTCAGGATTGGCTTCGTCTGACTCAAACAGTATTGCAAAATTCTTCATATAACAAGAGTTGAGCCGCAGCTGCACCTGTGTGGCGTCAACAGCTGCCGATTTGGACCGTGACATCGATGTCAATTGCATGAGTCAGACGGTGTTGCATTAGTCCTGTTGCGACGTGGCAGCGACTCAAGGCTGGTCACTTGTGAAGGAATCCTACGGGGATGTAAGCTGAGCAGCGACTGAGGCAGCAGGCGAATTCGTTGACCTTCAAGACAGCATGGGCTTTGCAGCATGTCGGCTCAGCTTATATGCCACTGAGATGATATGAAGCAGCTGTCCCGGGCCGCACGCATGCACTTCACCACAGCTGGCACTGTTAATGCAGGGGGGAGTCCATACACAGCACTTAGGATATGAAACTCCTTTAAGCTTGAGAAAATATACGAAAGGACTTGTGTTCTCCTCACATGCGACCCCCAAATCAGCAGAAGATAACTTCCCAAGGTTGCTCCATAAAGCACAGTCTCGAGTCCCTTTAACGCATCAGGCTTCCATGAGTTCGATGTTCCATTGTCAGCTGCTGAGCATGTGCACGTCGCTAATTACAAGCAAGAAAGGTGTGTGCCTGCCTAACGCCTGTAGGTGAACGGGGATGAAAATGTGCTGCACAGATCACCGTCTGCACAGGTCAAATTTGATGCATCAACGAGCTATGCAAATTTCCGAAAGAGTGTACGGGCTGCCTATGAATGCTGTGTCGCAACTCACATTGATCTTCACGGTTCTGTGTACAGCTCCAGTGCTCCTCTTGCCATGAAGAATTGTCATTCCTTAGCTAGCTTTTTAAATGAGGTGGGAATTCTCGTAGTTGAATTTCGACCAGCCCGTCGATATGTGATCACCTGCCAGACACGAAGCTTGCCTTAAAGGTCATAAGTATGAGGTCAGAATAAGTGCTCCACGCATTTCTTACGGCGGTCTATCATACGGCTGGCAATATTGCCAAGCACAAGTGCTGTTCAGCATGAAAATATCAATGACAAGCAGTGTTTAAAGATGTGTTTAAACACATGTTTGCACATTTCTGTTTAAACAGCCATATTTCACAAAGGCCAAATTAGACGATTGTGTTTAAGCCGCCACGTCAATGCATTTGAACGTGACGACGACTCGGAATGACTGACGGTCACCGTCAGACAACGGTTGTGTCGCAATTTTTCCCAGTCACGACACGAATTCCCCTTCGATGATCAGGATTTTATTAGTTAACGCTTTTGATCTGCTGCAATTGTGCACTGCTTTACCAATTAAATCACAACTATCAACGCAAAATGGCCGGCCTAGGTCGTCCATATGGAATCACGTTTAGAGTTGTCCAGATGACACGACATATTTATATATATATTTACAATGCATGCACTGCGAGAAACAAATGCAAAAGCGTTTAGAAGACATTTTACTCAGTGACTGTTTAAACACAATCGTGTTTCACAAATTAAGGTAGTACTACCTGATGGGGAGAGGTAGTACTAGTATCGGTGAATCGGGTATAGTGACCGTACCAAATCACGAGGGCGAGGTTACAAGGTGAGATATGTGAGTACTACTAATTCAAAGTATGCAGGAATTGTCAAGACATCAGCTCTACAGGAAGTTTGAACGTCGGCTGAGCCAGTACACGACAGTATAAATCTGTCGGAAGTAACAGCTGTCCAAAACAATAAGCATACATCATCTAAGAGAAGTTTACGCACAAAGATACTAGATTCAGTCTACATACAGTATATAACATACTAGATCTGTCGCAACAGTCGTCCATTTTGGCCATTGTATTTAAACATTTGTTTAAAATCCCATAGTTTAAGCGGCTGCACTCCAGTTAAAACACCCATGAGAAATGAGAGCTGCACCAGCTGGCGTAAAACCCTATTTTCAGGAGCAGATGGTGCCACCGGTGTCACACCACCACAGTTGACCGTCGAAAAAGTTTTCCGAAAGGCTCGGGCTTGGCCGAAGAACGGTCATATAATCAAATTTCGTCTTCAGATGTCGGTCGAACGCAGATGTCGATCTGCTCGTAATGCATTATTTTTTGGTCAAACTTGATCTGAGTTGATGAGTAATTATTTTGATGAACAATTGTTCTTAGCTCTCGGTACTACTTCCAATGGTAGTACAGGCTAGAAGCCTACCGATAGCATATACTACATACTAGTAGTATATACATATAGCACTTTAGCATGTAGGCTAGCTATATAGCATTATTTGGCAAAATCACGAACTCTTTTGGCATATCATCATATGAGATTGCAAGCCGAGTTGGTCGAAGAGAAATCAATCATGAGGAATACTGTGGGAAACTAGTAGCTATAACATCACTTCCAACTGAACGCTGCGACCGCATATAACCCTTTGGCTCATAATTAATCGACTGCAGGTCAACGAAGTCTACATAGACATACATGATCATAAATTCTCACTAGGAGCTTCTCATGCGTAGTCCTTGAGCTGGGTTTTGGCATCCTCTCATATATCTATAGATTTCGCAACTTTGAGGCCCTCAACTTTGAGGCCAGATGTATAGCAATCAAACCCATCTCAGCGGTAATGGAAGTACCTGTCATGAATGAGTTCGATTCTTGCTCATG
>JAULKR010205985.1:0-16471 GCA_032356305.1 Prasiola linearis | reverse complement strand
GTCGCGGAACACAATCTCGTAGCTGCCGTCGGCGGAGTTGTTGACCCTGAGGAAGACGTTGATCCATCGGCCCGCGAGCTCGCCGAAGTCGAGCCGCAAGAGCGTGTCCGGGGCGGGATCGGCTCCCTGGTTGGGGTAGTCGCCCCAGTAGGACAGCGACCAGCTTCGACCCGATCGTTGCAGTCCGGGCATCAGCGCGAGCAGCGGATAGCGCGACTGCTCACCGATCGGCTTGAGCTGGAAGACGTTGTCGAAGCTGCGTGTGGGCATGAAGTCGGCGGGCACGAGGAAATCCCACCGGAGAGTCAACCAGTCACCGTCGGTTGCCCACGCCTCCGGACTTGAGTATCCGTTGATGCCTGTCTCAATCCGTTGTCGATCGGTGCGCGGCTCGATGCCCGCGCTGCAATCCACATCTTCGGTGTGAATGACGAACTCGAACACGTCCCGTCGCAGGGTGTTGTCAAAGCGTTCGAGAAGGTGCGGCCCGAAGGCGCTGTGGGAGCCGTTGCACGTTTGATCGATGATGATCTGGTGTCGGTCCGGCTCGGACGCCGGCGGGTCGTGGGAGAGCACCGTCGAGAATATGTCGCTCGCGTTGACGGTATCCGCTCCGTCGCTGCCGACCACAAGCGGCTCCGTGCCGGCACGCGGGCCGAGCACCAGCTTCTGCAAAGGCAGGTCGGCAATCTGATCACCATTGTCGTCCGCGTAGCCTGAGACGGCGGGCTCGAAAACATCGTCGATCCTGTTGCCGTTCGAGTCCAGTCCCCCCGTGTAGCGGGCGTTGAAAGGGTCCGCAACGCCATCCCGATCGGCATCCTCGGACCCGTATCGCCCTCCGGCTTCGAAGGCGTCGGACGTACCGTTGCCATTGGCATCGTCAATCACCGGCTGCAACTGCAGCTCCGGCTCCGGTCGTGGCGCCAGCTCCGGTTCCGGCGCCAGTTGCGACTCCGGCTCCGGCTCCGGTCGTGGCGCCGGCTGCAACTCAGGCTGCGGCTCGAGTTCCGGCTGTGACTCCGGAGTCGGCTCCGGTCGTGACGCCGGTTCTGGTTCTGGTTCCGGTTCTGGTTCCGGTTCCGGTCTCGGTTCCGGTTCCGGTTCCGGTTCCGATTCCGATTCCGATTCCGAGTCCGTTTCCGGAGCCGGCCGTGGTGCTTGCCCCGGCGTGCCGTCACCGACACCGGCATCCGACGCATCGTCTCCGAGCAGCGCCGGCTCGCTGTCGCTCGATCCGGAATCGCCGCCACAGGCGGACACCGTGAGCAACAAGAACGACAAGACCAGTCCCTGGAACTTCATTTCCTTTCTCCGATCGATGAAAGACTCGCAACGGCACATCAGAAAGATCGACGCGCATGTCAGTCAAGTTTATGGCGCCGAGCAAGTGCTGTCACTTCGTGGCCGCGTACTGGAACCGCGATCATCCATCAAATTCGTGTGCTGACCGAGCCAAAACTAAACTAAAGGCGAGCGCTTCATCGGCGACCCACCCTTCTTCGGGCAGCTGCCGAAAAGGGAATTTTCTGTACCCCGAGGGTTCGTCTCCCAGGTCCTGTCCGACGACCGTTCGTGCCAGCACGTGGTCGATCAGCACATGGCGCGCTGCGCCGCCCACGCACTGCCGGTGCCGAGCAACTCCACCGGCGCGTACTGCGATGCGCGGCAGCGGCTGCCGATGGCGTTGGTGGCGGCACTGACGGATGAGGTGGCGCGCGTGGCGATGCGCACCGGCGTGCTCGACGAGCGCGCGTCGCCGACACTGCTGGTCGACGGCACCGGCTTTTCGATGCCCGACACCCAAGCGAACCAAGGGCGCTACCCGCAGAGCAGCAGCCAGGTCGAGGGCTGCGGCTTCCCCGAAGCCAGACTCGTCGCGATGGTGTGCGCCACCACCGGCGCCGTCGTCGACTCGGTCGTGTCGGCCGCCAAGGGCAAGGGGACCGGCGAGACGACGGCGCTGCGTGCGCTGAGCGAACGCGCCGCACCCGGCACGATCATCGTCGGCGACTCGATCTACGAGAACTTCCCGACCTGGGGAGCACTCGCCGAGGCGGACTGCTTCGGCATCTTCGAGCTCAATGCCAGCCGGGCGCTGGAGCGCGGCGCACCCAAGCGGCTCACGATCAAGCGTCCGCATCGCTCGAAGGGCATGACGATCGAGGCGCATCGGGCACTGCCTAAACGCATCAAGTTGCGCGTGGTGGTGTCCGTACACCCCACCTGCCGCGACAAGTACCTCGTCACCTCGATGCTCGACGAGGCTCGCTACCCCGACGAGACGATCCTCGACGAATACGCCAAGAGATGGGACGTCGAGGTCGATTTCAGAAGTTTCAAGGACACGCTCGGCGCCGGCATCCTCGGCTGCAAGACGCCCGACATGGTCGACAAGGAACTCGCGGTGCACGTGCTCGGCTACAACCTGATCCGGTTGCTGATGTGCGAGGCGGCCGTGGCGACGGGGCTCGAACCGCGTCAGATCAGCTTCCGGCATGCCCAGCAGATCTGGACGTCGTGGGTGACGGCGCGCGCACCGCTCGACGCAGCGAGCTGGCAGCTATTGCTCGATCGCATTGCACAACGGCGGGTACGAAACCGTCCGGGACGAAAGGAGCCGCGCGCGGTCAAGCGTCGGGAGAAGACGAGACACAAGCTAGATGCGCCGCGCGACGTCGCACGGATGTTCTGCCGTGCCTACGAACGCAAGGGCCACTGAGGGCCAGATGCTAAACCGAGTGCCATTGGGCCCCCGGGTCGACCCGGAAGTCTCGAGGATCACCGCACGGGACACCTTCACGACAGCACTCCCGCACGGCTTCCGCGCCAGCGGTATCCGTATCGCCGCATCGGGCCCGCCCGAGCGTCACGTCGGCCCGGGCTCGACGTGCCGGCTGGTCCGCGCAGGCACCGAGCGAGTGCCGGCGTCTCGGTGGGGTCGTCGTCGATCCGGCTTCCGGCGCGAAGTTGCGAGTCGCGCCGTCCGTCGTCGTGACGCGCGACCGAGGCCTACGCCGGAACGAGTCCCAGGGACCGGTCCGGGGTCACGGCCGTGATCTTTCGCCGGGCGTTGGCCGCCTTCACGTGCTCGACCATCCAGCGCGTCGGCGGCAGCATGAACTCGGCATCGACGACGGTGCGCCCGTCGCGCAGGCGTCGCGTGAGTCCTTCAGAGGCCCGTCCGCTCGCCTCGTCCGGCTCGAGCACGCACCGGTCCACGACCCCCTGATCGACAAGGCGGCGAACGCCTCGGCGCATCGCCTTGACCTGGTCGGCCACGCGGTGCGCGGTGATGACGCGCGCATCGACCGCGTCGCTCAACCGGACGCGGCGCCCGAAGCCGTCGAGCCCGAGGTTCCGCTGCATCTGCATCCGCTCGAACAGCCACCGGGTCAGATCGGTCCCGAGCTTCATCCACGTGCCGATGCAGAACTGCGTGTACTCGCGGTTGACGACCGCGGCGGCAATGAGAGTGTGGAGGCGCACGACGTACTGCCCTCCCCGCTCGGCAGGCTCGACGAGGCTGGCGAGGATCGACGCCTCGTGGCTCGCGCCGCCCTCGTGGCGGATGCGGAGCCGGGTGCCGGCGAGCACCCGGAGCGAGTGACGCAACTGCACGCTGTTGCGCTCCGCGCCGAGCTCGTCGAGCACCGCCAGGAGCTCGCTCTGGGTGAAGCGCACGAAGAAGCCGAGCTCGGAATCGATCCGATTCAGCCCGCCCGCTCCGGGACGGGCCACGAGGTGGATCAGCGCGCGCTCGACGACGAGATCGGCAGGGGTCGGGAAGTGCTCCTGGTCCCGACCGGTATCGGGGTCCTCCAGACGGGCCGGTACCAGCTGCATCTCGCAGCGCAGGTTCGCGTGCACGAAGCTCCGGCGCTCGGTGCGCAGGAAACCGTCCTCGGTGCGCAGCGCCCGCTGCTGTTCGGGCGCCATGCAGTACTTCGGGATCGCGTCCCAGAAGTCGATCAGGGACGACAGGACCTCGCGCGCACCGGGCACGCGCGACTCGGCCCGCACCCCCATCGGACACGACAGCGTCGCGAGCGATCCCTGATGGTCGGGATGCGACACGCCGGAGCGGAAGTCCAGGGTCATCTGTTCGAGCGCGCGGCCACGACGATCGGTGGCGGGAAGCGTAGTCATCGAGAACACGTCCATGGTGTGGGCGGCGTGCGCGCCCCCGTTCTTGTCGAACTCCGTGCGGATCCCGGTCCAGTGTCGGTGCATCTGAACACCGGCCAGTCACGGATCGCCCGGTACGGTCGGGCACGTCATGCTAGCGCGCCGACCCCTGGAACGAACGCATCCATGGCGATGGGTTGGCCTTCCCGACTTGGGGACAACTCCGGGTTGGCGCTCCCCGTTCGCGGGCTGGCCTTCCCCGAACCCGGGTCAGCCTTCCCGACTTCCGGGCTGGCCTTCCCCGCTCGTCCCGACGATCGCCCGAAACACCCTCTTTCGGTAGTCGCCCGCGGCGGCAATGCGCGCGAGACGACAGCAATCTGTCGGCTGTGCTTCATCGGAACGACTGGATGGGGATAACTTCGGGTTGGCCTTCCCGACTTCGAACCCGCAGGTGGAGTCCGGCGGGCTGGCCTTCCCCGACGGTGGACAGTTCCGGGCTGGCCTTCCCGACATGTGGATGGTTTCGGGCTGTCCTTCCCGACTTGATGGAAGTTCCGGGCTGGCCTTCCCCGATTCGCTTGCAACCCACTGATTAAGCAAGACTTATCGCTCTATCCTTATCCATATCTATCCATCTTTCCAGCGCACGCGAGGCGGTGCGACGGGGAGAGGCCAAGTCAGCCATTGCCGCGCTCCTCCATCCGGACCGTGCGCGGAACACGCTGGGGAACGCACCGAGCGCTTGCACACCTACTCGACGGCCGCCGGCAAGTCACGCCACGAACCGAACGCAGAGAAGGTACAACTGGCGATATCACGCGCGAACGCGAACCGATCCGGCTTCGCCGGCACCGGCAACGCTCGACGGGCCCACACCACCGATCGTGTGCGATGGCTGGAAGGCTGTCGAGCCCGCCCCCTGCTCCGATCGTCCGCATCCCGGGTAGCTCGTTGCCTGAACCAGTGCAACAAGTCCGACAGGTAGTGCCGGCATCCCGGATCGGGCGGTGGCGATCGGCAACGCCGCGAGGAGGCCCGGCGAACCTGAACGAGCGTCGTTACCGTGAGAGCACCGGTCATGTCCGGGGGCCATGCCTCTCTGCCAGAACCCCGTTCGTCGTACCTGCGCCCTCTCACGCCATCTCGTGACCGGTCCCGCGTCGGCCTCCCCGTTCCGGTTGCGACCGCATCTCCATCGACGCCGACATCACCGGGGGACGAGGGCGTCGAGCATCTGCAGTCCGGTGATCATCCGCAGGCCTTCTCCCGTGCGGTCCCCGACCGCCCTCGGCCTGCGGATGGTCGAGGTGGCAGCTCCGGCCGGGCAGTCCCGGCACGGGTGTCGGAGCCCTGAATGTCCACGTGTCCGAGCATCGTCTGCTGGACGCCTCCCGCCGCATCATGACCTTCGACGATCCCTCGGACCGTGCACCGCGTTCCGGGCACTGGCAGAGCGGCGAGCGTGGCCAGCCAAGCGACCCGTCGTCCCTCCGCATCGGTCGCACCGATCAAGATCGGACCCATTGTGCTCGTGCCGAGCTTCACGAAACGAATCTCGATCTCGAGGATGATCGGGTCGCCGCGGCGCCCGATCGTGCCGCGATCCGGCCGGACTGGCGCGCGGCACTCGCGCAGGCGCTCGAACGCGGCAGGCGCGGAGATCCACACTGTCAGGTCCTCCGGGACGACCGGATCGCCTTCGGCGACGATCTGGGCCAGGCTGGCGCAGTACGCGTGCGGGTCCTGGGTCGACAACGTGTCGATCCAGGACCGCACGTCGGCAGCCCGTGTTCGGTCGACCGAGCTGGGATGAAGGGCCACGTCGCACCCCCCGAGCGCCACCGAACCGTCGGCGAGGTAGCGCGACAGCCGCTCGCGCGTGGTGGGCAGCCGGTAGCGCTCTGCCTCGCGCGTACCGACGAAGCCGCCGCAGAGCCGGGCGATCGCGATCGACGACGCGAGCGCCTCGTCGGCTCCGAGCGCCTCGTCGGGCTCACGTGAAGAGGTGCCTGCCAGCAAGCATCCTTTCCAAGCACCGGGCAAGCGTGTCGAGGCAGTCGATCACGTCCCGGGAGCGGGCACCGAACGCCGGCTTCAGACACGTCAGCCCCACCTGCAGCGGCACGTCGTCAGTGCCCGCATCGTCGAGCACGACGAGTTCGGTGTGTTCCTTGCCGGTACCGCACGCGTCGCAGTGTCCGGTCCCGACGACCGGCAGACAATCCACGCCCGCGTTCCCGGGCAGCATGACGATATCGTGATGAGGCATGCCGTCGGTGCGCACGATCAGGGCGACGGCTCGGTAGCGGCCGAGGCGTACCGTGCCGGCCGCTTCCAGAGCGAGATCGACCATCGGTACGTGGCGATGGATGCCGTCGGGACGCTGCCCGCACCGCTCGCGACGAACGGGAGAGACCTGGAGGGATACCTCGAGACCCTGCTGCCGCCACCGATCCCGGAACATGAGCACCGACTCGGACATCACCTCGGCATCCTGCGCATGGATGCTCCGAGCGGCAAGCGTCGTGAGAGCGGACGTCCGAGGTGCCGGCTCATCGAGCGCGAATCGGTGCTGGGGAGTCAGTCCCATGGACAACGACGCGTCTGCTGTCGCCGATCCGGGCGGTCCGGCACGTCAGCCTCGCCTTGCCGATCAGATAAGGCGAAGGCACTCGGCCATCCCGACGAACGGCTTCTCCCTATCATTTCGTCTAAAACAGATCTCGGTTCCGGAATTGTATTGGTGGGCGGATCGCCTTCGGACATCCGTCACATGGTGCATCGAAAGTACAGGCCCATCACCCGATCGGGTGATGGCGGTTACCCGCCCCACGGCTAGGCTCCTTTCCGTTCCGTCACTTGGGTACCCTCGCCCCGCCGACGGCAGCCACTCAGGAAGAGACTCGCCATGACGCCACATAAGCACCGATGGGCGCGCCGCGCTCCCCATCCCGTATCCATCGCTCTCGCTCTCGCGGCAGCGCTCCCGGCCGGCGCGGCCCTCGCGCAGTCGGCCGGCTACGCCGACGACTTCGCCCGCGACAGCCTGCGCTACGCGGCCTCGGCCGATACCAACAGCGCCGGCAACGGCACCGCCGAAGTCGTCGCGGACGGCGTGCGGCTCTCGGTCGACGCGCCGGCCGACGGCGAGGACTACCTGTACTTCATCGCCGACGCGCCGGGCGACGTGTTCGCGGCCCGCGTGACCATGGGTGCGACCGCGGGAGCGACCTCCAGCGAAAGCGGCGTCTGGCTCGAGACGACCCTCTACAACGGCACCGCCGACTTCGGCGGTGACGACTTCGGCGGCAACGGCGACGTGTATGCCGCGATCACGCTCTCCTTCCGGGGCGACGGTGGCCGCGGGGCCAGTCTCTGCCTGGCCGTCGAGGGACCGGACGGCGGTGGACCGTTCCCCGGGTTCGGCGAGGAGGACAACTCCTGCGAGCCGATCGATGGCGTCCTGCCGGACATCGGTACCGAGTACGCGCTGTCGATCGCGCTCGATCGCGAGGCGTCGACGCTGACCGCCTCGATCGGCGACGCGGTCAAGGTGGTGCCGGTGACGACGCCGATCTTCGTGCCGTCGCGGGCGCGCCGTGACGTCCAGCTCGTGCAGTTCGGCGAGGGCACGGCCACCGCCACGGTGCACGGCGTGTCGACGGACGGTTTCGTCGACGATTTCCGCACCGACCCCGTGGTGCTCGGCCCGTACCAGGTCTCCGACGACACTTCCGGGCAGGACGGCACGGTGGCCGTGGTGGACGGCCGGGCGCGCTTCGACGTCGCGTCCGACGGCGACTCCTACCGCCAGGCATCCTTGCGCTTCACGCGAGATCGGCTGCCGGACTATCTCGAGGCGGACCTCGTGCTGTCGTCCGAGTCGACGCTGTCGACCGGCGGCGAGGCCGGCATCCGGCTGCAGGGACGACTCTACAACGACACGGCCGAGAATGGCTTCAATGACCGCGAGGGCGACGTCTACGCCGCCCTGGGGATCATCGCGCGGGGCGACGGCGGGCGCAGCGCCCAGTACTGCCTCCTGCGCAACGACGACGCCAACGGGGACAGCGACACGCCGCTGCTCGACGTCGATCGGAACTGCCTGAGCTTCGACTTCCTGCCCGAGCTGGACACCGCCTACGAGGCGCGTCTCGTGCTCGACCGGGAGGCCGGCACGGTCACCTTCGCGCTTGACGACGAGGTGCATGTGCACGACATCGCCACGCCCGTTCTCGCGCCCGGCAACGGCTACCGCGAGGTCGTCGCGTTCGCCGACAACGGATCGGTCGCCGTCGCGTTCGCAGACGACCTGAGGACCTCGGCCGACGCGCTGACGGCCGAGGAGATCGCCGCGGCGAACGCGCCGGTCGAGGGCGAGGACCCGATGGGGTCCGGCGATGAGGTCGGCGAGCTTCCGGCCACCGAGATGCCGGCTGGAGTCACCGATCCCGTCACTCCCGCGTCCGGATCGGGCGGCTCGAGCGGTGGCGGCTGCTCGATCGCCTCGACCGGCGACCGCGATCCGCTGCTCGGCCTGCTGGCACTGCTCGCGCTCGTGCCCTTCGCGCGTCGCCAGAGGCAGGCATGAACGCCGACCGCCACCCTCCCCGCCTGCCCTGCAATGAGTGCCCTTCGATGACGATCACCTTCCCGCTTCGCCACGCCCGCCTCGGCGCGACGCTCGTCGCGTCCGCGCTGATCGGCGCCTGCGCCACCGCCCCGAAGCTCGAGGAGCGACCGGCCAACGGCACGGTCAAGCCGATCGAGATGCCCGCCTACGAGGTCGGCACGGTCATGCGCCAGATCTCGAACACCGACGGCGAGGTCGCCGACTGGGAGGTGATCGAGGCAGGTGACGACGGCACGTACGTGGGCCGCAACGCCCAGGGGTGCAGCTGGACGAAGGATCGCGATCCGATGTCGCCGCCGATCAACTGGACCGGGTGTGGCACCGGCGAGTGGAGCTCGGGTGAGCGCACGATCCTGTCGAGCTCCGGAACTCTGTGGCCGCTGGCACCGGGCAACGAGGCGACGTGGAAGCACGCGGACACCACGAGCAAGGGGAGCCGGTCGAGCGGCAGCCGGCGCTGCGGCGTCACGGGTCCCTACGCGATCACCACGCGCGTCGCCGGGGACGTCGATGCGATGAAGGTCACGTGCAAGGACCCGTGGGCGACGCTCACCTCCTGGTGGACGGCCGAGCACGGCGAGGTCCGTACCTGGCGGATCCACAACGACGATGGGCTCCAGTACGACCATGAGCTGACTGCGGTGGAAAGGCTGTGACCCCGCACGAGATGTCCGCCATGCACCCCCACCAGGAGACGACCTTGAAGACCCCCTTTCCCGTCAGGACGGCACGTGCGCGACGCGACGAACGCCTGCGGACCGCGTCTCTTCCACTCGGCCTCGCGCTCGGGCTCTCGGGCATCGCCGCCCACGCAGCGCCCGTGGAGTTCGCCGACGACTTCTCGGCGGAGTCCCTGCGTTTCACGGTCGATCGACGCCCGGACGAGCGCTCGACGAGAACCTACGAGGTGCTCGAGGATCGCGTCCGGATCGCGGTGTCCGCGACCTCGGAAGACGATCAGGGTCAGGCGGAGCTAGACGTGTGGGGCCGCTCGGACGCGATCACGACCCGCGTGAGCCTGGACGTCGCGGACGTTTCCGTGGACCCGGATGCCAGGGCCATGGTCCGCATCGCCGGACAGTTCTGGAACGACACGGCGGACGGAGGCTTCGACGGGCGCACGGGTGACGTCTACGCGCAGCTACGCTTGCAGGCTCGCGGCGATGGCAGCCGGGAGGCGAGCATCTGCCTGGATCGCGAGACGACGGCGGATGGCGGCAACGGGGAGGGCTTGCAGGTGTTCGAGGAGAACCGGAACTGCGAGAGCTTCCCTGACTTCGTGCCTGAGCTCGGCGTCGAGTACACACTGTCCATGTTCGTCGATCGCGCCGCCGGCGTGCTGACCTACTCGGTGGACGACATGGTTCGCTCGGTCGCGCTCGGCCAACCCGTGTTCCTTCCCTCCGACGAGCGGCGCGGTGTGCAGGTCACCCAGGAGGGTCCGCCGGGACAGGCGGTCGGCACTGTGTACGCGATCGCCACGGACGCCTACACCCAGGACTTCGCGACCGACGCGCCGATCATCGGCCCCTACCGCCCGTTCTTCGATCTCCAGGACGGCGGTCGCTCGATGGCGGTGGTGGACGGGCGGGCTCGGCTCGAGGTCGAATCGGACGTCGGGGGGAACGAGCGCGTTTCGATCAACGTGGCCGGAGAGACCGATCGTATCGAGACGGTGCTGGAGCTGTCGAGCGAGTCGGCGCTTGCAGGTGGAAGCGACCCGGAGGAGGAGCAGCTGCACATGAGTCTCGGCGGAGCGTTCTACAACGATACCGCCGACGGCGGCTTCAACGACGAGGAGGGCCAGGTATTCGCCGAGGTGAAGCTTCAGCAGTTCGCCGATACCCGGCTGCGGATCGTGTACTGCCTGTTCCGTTCGAACACGGCCGACTTCTCGGACGCCCTCGCCCTGCTGCCGCAAGGCGACGATGCGTGCACGGACTCCGGCGTCGAGGCCGCGCTCGACACGCCCTACCTCACGTCGCTCTCGCTCGATCGCGATGCCGGCACGCTCACCTTCACCGCCGGCGAGGCCGACTTCGTGTACGCCATCGCGACGCCGATCTTCTCGGTGGCCGAGGACAGACAGTTCATTCGCGCTCGAGCCCGCGCATGGAACGGATCGCGAGCGGTGGGCTTCCTCGACGACTACCGCACCTCGGCCGATGCGCCGCTCGTGGCGGGGTCGCCTGCGGCGATGGAGCCGACAGACGGCACGGACGGGACGCCGGTCGCACCGGGAACGAATACCACCACCGATCCGGTCGGCACCGACGATACCGGTACCGCGGGCGGCAGCTCCGGGGGCGGGTGCTCGATCGGCGGCCGCGGCGGCGACGGCGCGACGTGGCTGCTCGGCATGCTGGCCGCCGCGGGGCTCGCGCTTCGTCGTCGACGCGCGGTCCTGCGCTGAACGATGCGGGCGGGACGGCGGCCGCGTCGCGCCCGTCGTCCCGCCCCCCACCCGCTCCCCTCCACGAAGGCAAGCCGATGACGATGAACGATGCCACTCCGTCCCCCGTCCGATTCCTCTGGGCGGGCGCGGCGATCGCGCTGCTGGGTGCCTGCGCGACCGCCCCGTCCGGCGAGCCTTCCGACCCGGGCACCACGGTCGGGCGCCCCGCGCCGTTCGAGCCCGACGCCGCCGTTCCGCTGACCACCCGCGATCAGCTGATCGAGGCGCTCGCCGGAAGGCCGTTGCATCTCGTGCACCCGGACGTCGAGGCCGAGCTGACCTTCCAGGACGGCACCCTGGAGGGCTCGCTCGTCCGGCCCGGCGGGACGGCGGTCCCGGTGGCGCTCGTCTGGGAGTGGGTCGATGGCGCCTTCTGCCGCACCGGCACGATCGGGTCGGAGGAAAGCGATCGGCAGTGCGAGTCCGTCACGCTGTATCCCGGTGTCGGGATCGAGCTGGACTACCTCACGAGCGACGATCCGAACGAGTTCTGGGTGTTCGACGAGAACTCGCTCGACGCGCCGCGGCCCGCGAGCTGACCGTCACGTCTCCGATGCGGGCCGGACGGGAGCATCGCCCGACCGGGGAATCCTCGGCCGCGATGCTCCGTTCGAGGGTGCCGCCGATGGGGGACCGGTCGGGCAGGCGCCCGGCAGGGCCCTCCCCCTCGTGAGCGACGCACGACGGGGCGCGAGCGTGCCGTCCGGCTCGCCCCTGCCGCACCTGTACGAAGCGGCCCTGGCGCCGGCACGTCGCCCGGCCCTGCTCGATCACGTCGCGAGCCGGTGCGGGGCGCACGGCGCTTGGGTCTTCGACGTGGCGCACCGGGATGACTTCGCCTGTCGGGTGACCATCGCGAGCTCGGCCTGGGATGCCTCCGCGCACGTCACCGGCACGTGGGCGTCGGAGCACGCCCGGCACGAGGCCCCGCACCTGCGACGGGTGGCCCGCGGACGACCCGGCACCATCCGGGAGGAGGCGGCGTTCGCGGACGATTCCGGCGACATCGGCGAGCGGCCCGACGTACGCTTTCTGCGGGATCGGCTCGACGTGTTCGAGCGCTGCACCCTGCGGCTCGACGACCATCCGGCGAGGCCGGATTGCCTCGCGCTGTACTACCGCACCTCGCGCACGGGGATCACGGTCGCGGAGCGGGGCACGCTCGCCGGGCTCTGGCCCCACGTCGCGCAGGTCGTGGCGCTCGGACGCGCGTTCGATGCGCTGCGCGCCCGCTTCGGCGCCGCGCTCACGGTGCTCGACCACGTCGGGACGGGTCTGGCGCTGGTGTCGGGGGACGGCCACGTCGTGACGGCCAACGCCGCGGCGCACGAGATCGTGGAGCGACGTGCCGAGCTCGGTCTCGGCGAGGACGGCCGGATCGGTTGCCGCGACCCGAAGATCGACGCCCGCCTGCGCCGCACCCTGCTCGAGGTCGCCGGCACGGTCCACGGCCACGGCGGTCCCGCCTGCGTGCGCATCGCGCTCGGCCGTGCGGGGGCGATCCGTGCCTGCTCGAGCTCCGCCCGCTCGTGGACACCGCCGACGAGCTCGGTGAGGGCTTTCGCGGGGTGCTGCTGAGCCTGATCGACACGGCATCGCCTCCCGCCATCGACGCCTCCGGTCTCGCCGCGGCCTACGACCTGACCGATGCGGAGGCGGGCGTGGCGACGCTGGCGATCGAGGGGCACACCAACGACGAGATCGCCGACATCCGGGGCGTCAGCATCGACACCGTCAAGAGCCAGATCGGCAGCGTGCTCAGGAAGTGCGGCGCGCGCGACCGCGTCGCGCTGGTGCGGCGCGCGACGGCGTTCGCGGGGGCGCCGCCGCTGCCGGCGCTCAGTCGATCGGCGGCCGCGTCTTCAGGATGCGCCGCACCAGCTCCACCCGGGAGCGGGCTCCCGCCTTGGCGAGCACGGCGGACACCTGGTTCTTGACCGTGTCGATGCCGGTGCCCCGGGTCTCCGCGATCTCGGGGTTCGTCAGCCCCTCGAGCAGCAGCGCCGCCACCGCCGACTCCGCGTCGGTCAGCGCGTAGGCGACGGCGAAGGTCTCCACCGAACACCGGTGCCGGCTATCGGTGTCGACCATCTGCACGAGCGTGCCGTCGATGCCCATGGCGAGCTCGTCGAGCCCGTCGCGCAGGGGGGACACCTCGACGATCAGCGGTTCGGCATCCGGCGAGCGGCGCAGCACGAGCAATCCCTCGGCGTGCGACGGGTCGCGCGCGCGCCGGGTGGACGCATCGTGGAGCAGCTTCTCCAGCGCGGCGCGATCCGCCGGATCATCGCAGGCGAGCGTGCCGTCCGGGCGCTGCCGCAGCCCATGTCCGGCGTCCAGCACCCGCCGCGCCTCGTCGTTCGCGACGACGGTGCGGCCGCTCCGGTCGAGCACCGCGAGCCCGATGCCGACGCGGTCGAGCGCACCGAGCGCGGCGGCGTGACGCCGCTGCAGGCGCGCGTACAGCACGCTCATCTCGGCGGACTTCGCCATGTGCGGCAGCAGCGCGGCGAAGGCGGCCCGGCGTGCCGGGTCGATCGTCTCCCCGGGCAGGAAGTGGAAGGCGAACGTCTCGTGCACCAGCGGGTTGTCGTTGAGCCGCGCGAAGAGCTTCGTGCCCACGCCGACCACCCGCTCGAGAAAGACGTAGTCGGGCCGGGCGCGGAGCGCCGCCGCATCGGGCCAGATGTCGCTGTCCGCCCACACGATCCGCGGCGGATGGCGTCGCGCGTGCTCGTGGGCCTCGAGCTCCAGCGGCGCGCAGTCCGCGAGCCAGTGCCGCATGAGCGACGGGTCGCACAGCACCGTGTCGCGCGCCCGGCGGCTCATCACGGCGATCGAGTAGGAGTCGGGTCTGGCCACGTCGTAGGTGACGACCGCACCCGCCCGGGCCCCGACGTGCGCGACGCCCCGATCCAGGGCATCCTCCCACGCCGATGGCGACGTGGCCCCGTCGTAGATGCGCCCCAGCAGCTCGGCAGGCACGGTCCGCGCCGGCACGAAGGGTCCGGATTCCGGCATGGTGACGAGCTCCCGCCTGCGGTGCCGCCGTGGGTGGCACACCGCCGTCGCAGGAACGGCCGGAACGGGACGGGGCTGCCCCGAGACACGGTCCGAAAGGCCACCCTTGCACTTTAGTGTAGCGCGGCGCGGCACATTCCGCGCGCCGGAGTCAGGCGGCGGGCACCGCGAACGACTCGAACCCCGGCCACGCAGCCGCCGCCTGCGAGATCGCCCGCTGCTGTGCCGCGGAGGGCAGCCGCCACGGCGTTCCCGTTCCTCCAGATGTCGGGCAGCGGCCTCCCCACGCATTGAAGAAGTTTAAGATGTTGACGATATGGAGGATACTGTCGCCTGTTTCCGAGAAGCTGACCGATGGCCGAACCGATCGAGCGATCTTCCGAAGAAGGGGGAGCGGCGCACGCGCGGCGTCGCGCGGCCGAACTCGTCGAACAGGCGGTCGACCGGCTCGACCCCGCGGCCCGCTCGACGTTGATCGCCCATCCCGAAGCGCTTGATCGAGCGCTGCGACTGGTGACCTCGACGCCCGGGGCCGAGGACCGGACGGAGCGACTCGGGACGCCGGCGGCCGAGCCCCTGTCGGCCGCCGAAGCAGTTGCCTGGGTGAAGGCACGTACGGTCCACCGTCCCGCTGCCGACGACGAGGATCTCTTGGGGGCGGCCGCGGTCGCCGACCTGATCGACGTGAGCGTCCAGGCGGTGCACGCGCGCCGCGCACGCGGCGCTCTGATTGGGTTCCGGCACGGACGGCGCGACGTCTGGTTCCCCCGCGCCCAGTTCGACGACCGCGGCCGCACGGCGCCGGGCCTTGCCGAGGTGCTCGCGGTCTTCGACGGCGATGGGTACGCCGACTGGTGCTGGTTGACGACGCCGAGCCTTGCACTTGATGAGGATCGGCCGCTCGATCGGCTCTGGCGGGCGGGGCCGTCGGCGGTCGCCGAGGTCGTGGCTGCGGCGCGCGGACGCCTCCAGGGCGACTTCGGTTGAGTGGGGCCGGGACGGACCCCGAGCGTCTGCGGACGCAGCTGGCAGGTCCGCCTCGATCACGGCTTCCGGATCATCCATCGGTGCTTCGCGGCCACGCCGCTCGGCTGCGTGCCCGCGCCGAGCCGGTTCGCGGATCCGGACGGATCCTACGTGGTCCTCTACGCCGCCCTCACGGTACGGTGCACGGTGTGGGAGGCACTGCTGCGCGACGACTATCTCGATGCCCGGCGCGACGAGCTGCCCGTCGAGGACGTCGCGTCGCGCACGCTCGTGTCGCTGCGCTCGGCCGGGCCGCTTCGGCTACTGGACCTGCGAGGCGACGGCACGACGCGCGCGAAGGTACCGACGGCGGTGACTCGGGATCGTCGGCACGCCGCCGGGCGCGCCCTGTCGGCGGTGCTGTACCGGGAGGTTCCGGAGGCGGACGGGATCCTCTACGAAAGCCGGTTCGTCGGCACGGGATGCCTGGCGCTGTTCGATCGAGCACTTGATCGCCTGGAAGCCTTCCTCACGATCGAGCTCGATCGAAGCCCGGAAGCGCGCGACGCGTTCGCCGACGCCGACATCGCGTTGGTGACGCGACGAGATCCTCCATAGCGCTTGCGCGAGAGACGGGAGGATGCAGCTCCGACAAGGCTGAAGCGCACGCGCCAGTGCAAGCTCTGTCCGTGGCGCGTGGACGTGGACCCGCGCGACATCCCGAACGGCTACAGCGAGGCGATGCACCGCGCGCTCGTCGACACGATCGCCGTGCCGGGCGAGCTCGGGCTTGCCCCGGGTGCGGGACCGCACCGGGTGATGAGCTGCCACGAGCACGCGCCGGGTGCCGAGGCGCACTGCGTCGGACGGCTCGCGAACCAGCTCGGCGCGGGCAACAACATCGCTCTGGGGCTCGCGACGCTCGACTGCGTTCACGTCGGCGAGCTGCGCACCGCCCGTCGGTGAGCAGCATGAGCGCTTCGAGGGCACGCTGCCGAGCGCGTCAGACGAGCCGTCGAACGTCGAAAATCCGTAGAAATGGTATTTCTACGGGTTTCTTGTCCGAGGGCGGCTCAGACTATTGTGACATCGTCCCGGATGCCGCTCGCGGGCCCGGAGCCTCCGGTGGTAGGCGTTCACGGCACTGCGCCTCGCTGACAGCCTGATCGAGGTTCCCGCCACGCCTCATCCAGAGTACGCTCGGACCTGCCGGCAGCCCCGTTGTCGTGCTCCTCACCCTCGTCGATGTCGCTGACCACCCCCTC
>JAULKR010205874.1:0-16473 GCA_032356305.1 Prasiola linearis | reverse complement strand
CGCGCTTCAGTCGGCCCGCGAGTTGATCGAGGGCGGACGACAAGAAGGGTAGCGCGGGCAGATGTGCCCACCTCGGCGTCGAGGCGGGCCGGTCTGGAGCCCGACGGCCGTCAGCCGGGGTAGCCGCCCTGGACGAACCGCTGGAGGCCCTCGACTTCCCCCTTGGCCTCTTCGAGCCCCGCCCGCACCAGGTCGCCGATGGACACCACACCCGCCAGTTCGCCGTCGCGGAGCACGGGGAGGTGGCGGATCTTGTGCTCGGTCATCATGCCAAGGCAGGTGTCGATGGTCTCCTCGGGTCCGACGGTCACCAAGTCGGCCGTCATCACGTCGGCGACGGGCGTCTCGCGCGAGGTGCGGCCTTCGAGGGCGATCCGGCGGAGGTAGTCGCGCTCGGTGAAGATGCCCTTGAGCGCGTCGGCGTCGGTGACCAAGATGGAGCCGACGTTGTGCTCCACCATCCGGCCGATGGCGTCGAACACGGTCGCGTCGGGGCCGATGGTGACGAGGTCACCGCCGGAGCGGTCGAGGACGTTGGCGATGGAGAGGGGCATGGCAGAGAGAGGTGGCTGGGCTCCCCAACTTAGACTGCGGCCGACGCCCGAACCAGATATCGAGCGTGTCCTACACACAGAAGCGGCCCCTCCGCGTGGGAGAGGCCGCCTCGGTGGAGCGGGGCCGGGCTAGCGCCGCGTCAGGACGATGGAGATGTCGACGCCGGGGTTGGCGTAGCTGGAGTAGCGCGCGGCTTGGCCGCCGAGGTCGATAGTCCAGCCGGAGTCGTCGAAGAGAGAGTCAACCCAGGGGTCGGCGGTGAAGGCGAGGGCGCCGTCGGTCTGGGTGTAGGTGCCGGTGATCTCGGCGTAGAAGCCGCCCTCTACGTCGTTGGTCTCGCCAGCGGCACGGAGCGCGGCTTCGGGGACGGACATCTGGGCGCGGAAGTGGCTAGCGTCGTCGAAGGTGAACGAAATGTCGGATCCGGCCGCAAGGAAGTCGAACACGAGGTCGCCGGAGTCCGCGTTGCGGAAGGCCATCTCAGTGGCGTGGTAGGTGGCGCCGACGGTGACTTCGGCGGCGGCGGAGTCGGGGCCGGCGGCGTCGCAGGCGACGAGTCCGAGGGCGAGGGCGGCGAGGAGCAGAAGGCGGGACATGACCATGGGGGTTGTGAAGGAGGGGCCGGCAGCGCCGGTGGAGGTCACTGGGAATACCCGCCAGCGCCTCTGTCCCCCCAGTCTCCGACTGTCTTTTGTGCGCGGGGACTCAGGCGCTCCCACTTTGCCCGCCTCGACGCCGAGGTGGACGGAGTTACTGCGGCAGGACCTGCTCGCTGGCGGCGAAGGCGGCGAAGATGCCGTAGCCGCCCTCGACGTTGGACGGCAGCCGCGTCACGTCGGCCAGCGGGGTGTCGGCCTGGCCCAGCGCGCGCTGGTAGCGGTAGTAGGTGTCGCTGACGACGGCCAGCCGCAGCCGCTCGCGGATCTCAGTGTCGACGCCGGGCTCGTCGCGCAGTCGGCGCGCGCCGATCTGTATGGTGACCTCCGAGCCGTCGAACGGTCGGTCGCTGAAGAAGGCGCGGAGGTAGAAGCTGTCACTGGTCTCGGTGATGAGCGATTCCAAGTTGCCGTCGGCGAGCACGGGATCGCTGCTGGTGAACGCGAGCGAGAAGATCTGCGAGAAGGCGGCCTGTCCGGGGAAGCTCTGCTCGACAAGTCCGTAGAGCGCGTAGCGGTCAGGGCCGGCGGGATCCGCGAAGCGAACCGTCGCCTGGTCGATGCGGTCAAAGCCGGAGGTGGGCTCTGGGCCTCGGGTCAGTTCGACCGTGAAAGGGCGCGGTAGCGGGACCGTGTCCTGGGCCTCGACGGGCGCGAACCCATCCGCCTCGACGCGGACGCGGTAGGTGCGGCCGGCGCGAGGGCGGACGCTGGAGACGTAACGCAGTTGGTTCTGGATGTAGGGTGCGTTGCCCACCAACAAGCCGTCCTCGTAGATCGAGATGCGGGCGTTGGTGACATCCGGGACGCCGGGGCTGCGAGGCAGGAAAATTGGCTCGCTCTGGGAGACGCGGAGCGTCAGCACAGAGTCTGCGGAAAAGAGGGACGCAACAACCAGACGCGGTTCCTGAGGCGGGATCTCCACCTCGAATGGGGTGCTGCACGCGCCCAGAGTCGCGGCGAGGACGAGGGCGACCAGTCGCATAGAAAAGCCGCTAGGACGGCGCGGGTGGTTGTTTGTAGGTGCCATTAGAGCGAGAACTGATACGAGATCGAAGGCAAGATCGGAAACAGGCTTTTGCCCACTAGCACCTGCCGCGACTCGCCCGTGTCAGGGTCTGTCTCGATGTCGCCCTCGACGTAGAACGGGTTGATGCGGTTGGTCACGTTGTAGATCTGGAACGACAGCGAGTGGGGTCGCGGGCCTCGGCGGAAGTACAGGTCCAACCCGATGTCGAGGCGGGCGTAGGCAGGCAGCCGGAAGCCGTTGCGCGGCCCGTAGCCGCCTGCCTGCCCACTCACCGTGCCGACGCCGCCGACGGAGGTGTCGCTCAGGTCGGTGCCGGGCGTCGGCGTGAAGTAGAAGGCGACGGGCAAGGTGACGGCCTGCCCGGTCTGGTAGAACGCGGCGGCGGACACGTCCCAGCGGTCGGACAGTCGGCGGCGTCCGGCGATGGCGAGGTCGTGGGTGCGGTCGTAGCGGAAGGGGAACCGGGCGCCGCCCTCGATGCCGTCGAACTGGCGGTCGGTGCGGGAGAGCGTGTAGCCGAGCTGGACCTGCGCGCCGGGCGTCGTGTAGCCCAGGGCGAGTTCGACGCCGCGCGAGCGTCCGCTGCCTGTCGTGACCTGATCTTGCCAATCGGTGTCGGCGCGCAGGACGCCGTCGTCCTCGCGGTAGGCGACCAGGCCAGTCATGGTTTTGGTGTAGCCGTCCAGGCTCCAGGTCAGGGCGCCGGTCGAGCCCTCGATGCCCGCGCTGGCCTGCCACGCGCGCTCCGGCCCGACGCGCTCCGTCGCGGGGACCCACAGGTCGGCGGGCAGGCCCAGACCTCCGGCGGTCGTCAGCAGGTGCAGGTACTGGGCGGAGCGGTCGATGGCGCCGCGCAGCGCGAGCCGACGGCCCAGCGTAACGCGAGCGCTCAGGCGCGGCTCGACGGTGGCGTACTGGACGCTCTCGACGGCATAGCCCGAGGCGCGGACGCCCGCGCTGACGGTGGCCGGGCCGAGCCGGGCTTCGTCCTCGACGTAGACCGCGCCCTCCCACGAGCCGATGTCTCGGGCGCCGAGCGTGGTGTCGGAGGCGATGCCGCGCGGGTCGTAGTCGAAGGCGCCGGGCGCGTAGGCGTGCCGCGTCCCGACGGCTCCGAGGCGGACGGTGTGGGCCGAGCCCAGCGCCCACTCTAGGTCCGACTGGAGCGAGAAATCCTGGATGCCCGAGCGGTACTCGGCGCCGAACGTCTCGCCCTGGTCCCGGACGCGCTGGCCCGCCCTGAAGCGGTAGTCGCTGGCCGTCGCGGTGGTGGTGACAAAAGCGCGGTCGCGGGCGTGCGTCCAGCGCGCGGCGGCGGTGACGTTGCCCCAGCCCAGACCGCCGTCCACGTCCACGCCGTCAGTGACGCCGACGGCGCGGAACTGGTCGCGCCCGAGGTAGACGCTGCCGTAGACGCGGTCGCGGTCGCCCAGGCGCGCGTTGGCCTTGGCGTTGAGGTCGTGGAAAAAGGCAGACGGGTCGAGCCCGTCAATGCCTCCGGTGGCAGCCAAGACCGGTTTGGCCAACAGGTCCACGTAGGTGCGGCGCCCGGCAATCAAAAACGAGCCTTCGGCGCCCAGCGGGCCTTCGGCCACGAGCCCGCTCGACAGCAGACCGATCCGGGCGTGCCCGCGCCGTTCTTGCCGGTTGCCCTCCGCCACGCGCACATCGACCACCGACGACAGGCGCCCGCCGTAGCGCGCCGGGACGCCACCTTTGAACAGCTCAACGTGGCGGACGGCCTCGGCGTTGAACACCGACAGGAAGCCGAACAGGTGGCTCGCGTTGTAGACCGGCGTGCCGTCCAGCAGCAGCAGCGTCTGGTCGGGCGTGCCACCGCGCACGTGCAAGCCCGCCGTCCCCTCGGCGCCGCCGCCGACGCCCGGCTGGAGTTGGAGCGCCTTCAGCAGGTCGGCCTCGCCGACGAGCGCGGGCAACGCCTGCACGTCCTCGCCCGTCAGCACGATGGAGGGCACGACGCGCGAGGGCGCGACATCGGCCGCCTCGACCACGATCTCGGCCAGGCTGGAGGTGTCGCGCACGAGCGAGAGGTCGCGCCGCTGGTCGGACGCCACGTCGATGCGCTCGTCGCGCGTGCGGTGGCCGACGTAGGAGACGACGAGCCGCGTGGCTCCGGCGGGCAGGGAGAGCGAGTAAAAGCCGTAGACGTTGGTGGTCGTGCCCCGGCCGAGGTCGGGCGCGTAGAGGGCGGCCCCAATAAGCGCCTCGCCGGTCGCGGCGTCGGTGACGAAGCCGTTGAGCGACACCGTCGGCACCGGCCGCCTCGGGGAGGCCGTGGACGCGGTGGCGGGCTGAACCGAGGGCGACCCAGACTCGGGAGCGCGGTAGAGCGCATAGCTGCCCGAGGGCAGGCGCCGCGCCTCCAGGCCCGTCCCGCGCAGCACGCACGCCAGCACGGCCGCGACCGGCTGGGCCGACTGGCGCACCGAGGCGGGGCAGGCCGTGGTGCGCCGGGCGACCAAGTCCGAGGCGTAGACCAGGCGGGCCGAGCGAGACTGGGCCAGGTCCTGGAGCGCGTCCGCGAGGGGAACGGCGGGCTGGGCCTGAGCGGCGGCGGCCAGGAGCAGCAGGGCGAGGATGCGGAGGGTCATCGGGGCAGGAGGTCGTAGCCGTCCGGGCCATACCGATTTGCGAGGAGTACGGGTGCGCCGGTGGCGATAGCGGACTGCTCCATTCGGCTTCGGTAGTAGAAGCCGTGTCCGAATCGGGGCTCTCCGCGAGGCCTTAGTCTTAGTTGAGCCTTCGCCTCCGCCGGACCTCAGAGGAGACGAAGCGCGCATATCTGCTCCTCTCTACGAGAGTCGACCGCTTTAAGACGGTGAGGATCGCGAGCCATATAATTTTTATGTTCGGCCTTTACGCGCTGCTGAGCAGCCTTGCAACCTACGTTCCCGTTGCAACACCGACGCCGCACCTTGCCTCCCTATCTGCGCTCTACCTCGGCATTGTTCGAGGTCGAAATATCGGCACGTCGTTGTTCACGGCGCTTTGGGTCGGACTGATTGCAGGGCTGATGCTCGGGGCTCCAAGAGGCGTTTTTCCTTTTATCACCACGGTCACTTGTCTCGTCGCGAGCGCCGCCCGGGGGCGAGTCCGTCTTCGCGCCTTCTTCTCGACCTTCAACCTCTCCGCGCTAGCCGGATTGGGCACAGGCTTGGTCACCACCGCGTACCTCGTGGTCGGAGGGCGATGGATGCATGACCTTCCGTCGACTGCGACTCACATCGTTTTGTCGGCACTCCTCACGGCTCTCATCGGTCCGCCACTCATTTTTGTCTTCCGTCGCATGGATGCCGCCTGCGCGCGCACCGAGCGGGATCGATTGGCAGCACTGGAGGGGTTCCCGCGCTCGTGATGCTCTCTCGTCCCAAGCACAGCGCTCATGTGCCGGTTTTGGTGCGGCGGTTGAAATTTCTCGCCGTATTTTTGTTGGTCGCATTTGGAATCATGATCGCGCGACTCTGGCAGCTTCAGTTGATCCGCGGCGGCGCCTACCTTGAGGAAACTCAGGGCAATATCGTTTCGACCCGCTCCATTCCGCCAATCCGAGGAAAAATTTTTGACCGAGCCGGCCGTGAACTCGCGAGCAATCGACCCGCGTTTTCGGTGTACGCAGACGTCGGGCTCTATTCCGTGCCGGGGGCACTCGAAAAGCTCTCCAAAGGCCTCAACCTTAACAAAGACGAGCGCGAGAGCGCCGCGCGTCGGCTCTTAAAAGCTTCGGAAAGAGGCGGCCATGGCAGCGTCGCAATTTTGGAAGATCAGAGTCGTGAGCGCGTGTCGCTGATTCGGCAAGACCCCTTCTCTTGGGAGGGGCTCGAAGTGCGAGACGAGCCCTATCGCGACTATCCCGAACACGAAGGCGCCGCCCACATCGTCGGTTTTGTAAATCAAGTGACCGAGAAGGATTTGGAGAAGCACGAAGGTGGCGACTATCTGGACCACGACAGGATTGGTCGCTACGGTGTTGAGCGCGCGCTCGAATCGCATCTCCGCGGCAAACGCGGCTCGGAGCGCTACGTCGTAAATGCGCGCGGCAAAAGGGTCGAGTCGCAATTTGCCGCATCTTTGATCGACGGCCCCGCTCTTGAGGCACCTAGCGCCGGTCATGACGTGATTTTGACCCTCGATCTCAAACTCCAAGCTATCGTCGAAAAGACTCTTCTACGACACGCTGCAGGTGCCTTTGCCGTGGTTGATGTCCACAGCGGTGAAGTTCTCGCTCTGGCTTCGACCCCGGCCTTCGACCCGAACGAGATGAGTGGACAGCTCAGTGGGGCTCGCTATCGACAGATGCTGAGCGACCCGCGGAAACCCTTTGTCGACAAGACTCTGCGGCAGCATTACCCACCGGGGTCGACCTACAAGTTTGTGACCGCGCTCGCCGCTCTAGAAAACGACCTCCTTCAGGAGGACGAAACTTTGAAGTGCCATGGTCGCCACAAAGTTGGAAAGCGCGAATTTCGATGCACGCGAGACCACGGTAAGATTAGCCTCGTCCAGGCTATCAAGTATTCGTGCAACGTCTTTTTCTGGAAACTCTCTGAGCGCGTTGGCATCGATAAAATGGCGGAGGTTGCTTATGACTTTGGCTTTGGTGAGCCCACGGGGCTGGGACTGAACGGCGACGTCAAAGGGCATGTGCCGACTCGCGCGTGGTACGAAGAGCGTGATCAATTTCGCATAGGATACACTCTGAATGCGGCAACGGGACAGGGCGACGTTGAAGTCAGCGTGCTGCAGCTAGCGACGGCCTATGCGGCCATCGCCAACGGCGGCGCGCTCTATCAGCCCCAGGTGATTCGAGAGATACGCGATGCGGAGGGAACCCTGCTCGAAGGCTTCAATCCAAGGCTACGGCGTCGGCTCAGCGTCTCCCCGCTTTCTCTCGGAAAGATTCGAGAGGGTATGAAGGCCGTGGTCAACGAAAAAAAGGGAACCGGCTATCGCTTCGCGCGCAGCAGCGCGGTGACCATCGCCGGCAAGACCGGCACGGCTCAAGTGCGCGGATTCAAACACCGTGACGACGACAACGAACTCCATGGATGGGACACGCGTCGCGACCATGCTTGGTTCGCGGGATACGCCCCCGCCGACGATCCAGAGGTTGCCTTTGTGGTTCTCATCGAGCACGGAGGATCTGGCGGGCGCGAAGCGGGGCCCATCGCCCGCGACGTCATTGATGCCTACGCAAAAATCGGCGGGCTAAAAAAGACTGAAGACGTGAGGTCAGCCCAATGAGTTTTCAAAAAAACGCTCGGCGAAAATCCATTCGGAGGCCGGGTCGCAAGACCGGACGCGTTCGCGTGGGAAAAGGCCGCTTGGCGACGTGGTTCGGTCAGTTTGATGGGGTCCTATTCGTTTTGGTTGCGTGTCTTGCGGGGTGTGGGCTGCTCAATCTGTTCAGCGCGACGCTTGATTCGAGTCATGCGGCAAAATTCAGCCAGCAGCTCTTATGGATGACGGTTGCGGCCAGCGTTTATTTTGTGCTCACCGTTGTGGACTATCGCGTCTTTCTCAAACCCGCATGGCTCTTTGTGGTCTTTGTCGTCGTGACCATGCTTATGGTAAAAATCTTTTCCGACCCCATCAAGGGATCAAACCGCTGGCTCTTGCTTGGGCCTTTTCGGTTTCAGCCTTCGGAGCCCACGAAGATCGCACTTATTTTAGCGGCCAGTCGCATGCTCCATGAAGCGGCCGAGCAGGGCGGCCGATGGGTCAAACAGCTTCCCAAGATACTTATTCTAGCTCTACCGATCTTGATGATTCTCTGGCAGCCGGACCTGGGTAGCGCCTCGCTGTGCATCCTCATTGTGTCTTCCATGGCGATGCTCATGGCAAAGACCATCTGGCCGCTATTTTTGGCCGGCGGGGCTCTGGTGGCGTCGCTGCCCTTTACCTGGACCCTGATGCATGACTATCAGCGGCTGCGCGTGCAGACCTTTCTTGGGCTGGTCAAAGATCCCACCGGCGCGTCCTGGCAGACTGAGCAGAGCGTCAATGCCGTGGGCTCAGGGCAGCTGCTCGGCAAGGGCTTTCATCAGGCGACGCAAAATCAACTGGAGTTTTTGCCCGAGCATTGGACGGATTTTCCATATTCCGTGTGGGCCGAGGAGTGGGGCTTCATCGGATCAGTCGCTCTGCTTGGACTTTTTCTCTTGCTTATCGTTTGGTGCATTCGCGTCGCGCTCGGCGCCCGCGACACCTTCGGCCAGGGCATCTGCGTCGGAGCGGCGGCCATGATCTTTTGGCACGTGCTGGTTAACGTGCTAATGGTCCTCGGGCTGGCGCCGGTGGTCGGCGTCACCCTTCCGCTCATTTCCTACGGCGGCTCATCGCTACTGACTTTCTGCGCGGCCCTAGGGCTCGTGTCGTCCGTCTCGGCTCGGCGCGCAAACTAGCCGGCCTGCCCGAGTGAAGAACGCTGATTACGCAGCTGAGCCCGCGCCGGGCGCCGCAGCGGGCGCACAAATTTGCTTTGCATCTGCCGAAGCAAGGGCGGTCTTACCTCTCTCAGTCATGTCGCTTATAAATCGAAATTGGTCGCGCAGGTCGAAAGGGTAGGCTTTGAGCTGATAGTGCGTGCCCCAGGGCTGTTCTTTGAGCATGACCAGCACCGGTTTTTCGTAGCTGAGATAGGCGCTGGTCAACGCGACGTCTTGGAGCGCGGCGCGGACCCGCTGGGCGTTATGGGCCGGAGCCACGTAGAAATCTGCAATGCACATGAGCGTTCGCGAACCGTCATTGGAGTTGGTGATGTTCTTGGTCCAGAGACGGTCATGACCCACGGTGACCGTGTCGTCTGCCGCGGTCTGAAGCCGGATGGATCTTAGACCCACAGAGCGGACCTCGCCGTAATCGCCCTCGATGCTGACCCAGTCTCCCGGTCGATAGGGTTTTTCGAAAAGAGCCACAATGCCGGCAATTAGACTGCTTACGTAATCCTTGAAAGCGAAACCGATGGCGACACTGGCAGCACCGGCGATGACTAGAAAATTCTGGAAGGTGACATTAAAAATCAGCGGAATGATCCAGATGATGGCGCCAACAATGACGAGAAGCCGGATGATTGGGACCGCTCCTAAAATGAGCAAGCGAGTCTGGCTGGGACCGCGTTCCGCGAGATAGGGCAGCAGACGCCGCGCCAAAAACACCACAAGAATGGCGAAAAAAATGACCAGGCCGATTTTGGAAAAACTAATGTCCTGAATGTCGTTGATCAGTTTGCCGGCCGCTTCGCCGGTTTTGGCTACGCCCTCTTGCATGATTTAGAGTTTATCCATGGGAAAACCGGCGCTCTTAAGCGCAGAGCGGATGGCGGGGTAAGCTGCGGCGCGACACCTCAGGTTGTCTCCCTCTTGCTCGAGAAATCCCGACGAGAGCAGCGACGAGGCCACGTAGGTTTCACCGACAATGGGAACAACTTTATCAAGCTCCTCTCGTTTGAGCTCGCCGTGCATGAGGAGAGCGTGCAGAACAAAAAGCGCGCTCTCGTCGTGCGAGCTTGGAAGAGAGAGCTCTTGGAGCGCTTCGATCCAGAGGGTCTCAAGGTGCTCCAGGTCTTCCGAGTCTGGGGCGTTAACATCGCCTGGTGCTTGGACTTGTTCTTGCCCGGTGTAGAGATTGCAGCGCCACACGTGCCACGCAACCCAAGGAATACCGAGGCTATGCGCTGCCAGCGTACGGAAAAAACCTATGGACCCATCGTCTTCATTCTGGAAAACATCCTCGCCGCTCTTTGCGAAGAGAAAGCGTGTGCCGCGAGCCGCCGGGTCCGCCTGAGAGAGCCTTGAGAGCCATTGCAGCAAGGCCTGGGCATCAAAAGCCTGAAACGTCACGGCGTCCGTAATGACGCAATCGATTCCGACGGCTTTGCGTAGAAAAGACCACGCCCAACTGTTGCATCCAACCACCGTGGGCCCCTCTCTCTGGTCGAGCCAGGTCAGAAGATGGCGTACCCACCTCAATCCACCTTCGCAGCGCAAAAACCAGCGTTCTAACGTGGGGACCACCAAGAGCCCGGTACTCGGCAGTGAAAATGCGCTAGGTAAGCGCGAAAGAAGCTCCTCACGCGAGGGAGGAGAGATTACAGTCAAATTTTTAGTCCCTGCCCAGACGTGGACCACGCTTGTATCATCGCAAGGAGGCGTGATGATGGCTTTGATGGGCGCGCCGGCGGCGCTGGGTTTCCAATTCGAAATATGTGCGTCGAGCTCTTGGAGATGGGGGCCGTAGGCTGGGGGAGCGACAACTCTGTTTAAGAGCCTGAGCTTGGCCGAGTGAAGGTCGCTGTCTGCAATAAAAGGAGGCTTTTCTTTGCGTCGAACTAAGGCGAGTAGGCGAGTCATGATTTGACGAACGCTCTCGTCGCTTGGCAAGGACGGCCACTTGTATTGCCCGAGCGGCAGCAGCTCTCGACTTATCGTCTCAGCCGACGGAGGGCCGCCTGCGATTCGCTGTTGAGATAAGAGTTCAGGTTGAGGAGGCACGGTTGCTCAGGGGGTATGTCTAGACTCGCGGGTGGATTTGTATCGACGAAGCGCTCCCAAACAAAAACGAGCGGGAGTTAAAGCCCCGCTCGTGCATTCTAGATTTTAATAAAGCGAACTTTAGAAGTGCTTCTTGAGTTCGTCTTCGATCTTACCTCGTGGAACGGCGCCGGTAATTTGTCCGACGACTTGACCGCTCTTGAAGACCAAAAGAGTTGGGATGGAGCGAATGCCATATTTTTGGGCAACCGCCTGGTTGTCATCGATGTTGACCTTGCCGACTTTGGCTTGCCCTTTAAAGTCCGTAGCCATGCCTTCGATGCTTGGCGCGATTTGCTTGCACGGACCACACCAGGGGGCCCAAAAATCGACCAGTGTCGGTACGTCAGATTGAATGACTTCGTTTTCAAAGTTTGAGTCGGTAAATTCGACCACGTCTGCGTTTGCCATTATCAGTTTCTTTCTCTTTGGGAGCGGTCCCTTAGTTCTATGGGTTGGGTGCTTCGGGTCTAAAACCGAAGCCTGCCACTATAGTTAAACATTGAAATAGCAATGCGCAAGCGATGGGAGGGGGGGAATCATCGGACATCACTCGGAGCGCTTCTATTTCGTGGGTTTGCGCTCATAGGCATAAGGAGCCTATGATAGAGTCTTAGGTCTTTATGAGTACCCGCCTTTACATATCCCAGTCGCGCCTCGATGAATGGAGCCTCGAAGACAAGGTCGATTTTGACGGCGAGTCTTTGACGATTTCCGACAGCGGTCAAAGCTTTGCGGTGATTCCAGCTGTTCATTTCACCGGCGTCTCTGGCGGAGACGAGGACGCGGAGGGCGTTTTGGGGACGGTACGAAGCGAACTCGAACTCGCCGAAATGGGCGCCGAGCACTACTTGACCTCGGTGATCTACGGGGACGTCGCGTACGAAGTGGATCAAGGTTATCTTGGGGAGCTGAAAACCTAAGGGGACTATGATGGATGCACTGACGACACCGCCCTCTCCGGCGTTTTACGTGTCGCTTGCGCTTTATGGTGTTGCAAGTCTTCTCTATTTGAGCGCCTACGTTGACGCTCCCAAGTGGGCTCAGCGATCCGCACGGTGGTTCATGGTCGCCGCGTTTTTGTCACATGGTGTCGACATCGGATGGCGTGGAACGCTTGGCGTACACCCGGGAACATCCGTGCGGGAAGCCGTGGGTTTTTTGTCGTGGATCATGGTGGCCGGATTCTTCGTCTTTGTTCGGAGCGCCAGCTTGGCCATCGTGGGTGCAATCGTTGCCCCCATGGCGCTGATGATGCTGATCGTGGCTCGCCTTTCTCCCTCTGGCGGTCCGGTCTCGGAGCTGAGTTCACTCGGGCGCATACACATCGCGCTGGCGACCGGCGGCGTGGCAATTTTCACCCTCGCGACTGCAGTCTCTGTCGCCTATTTGCTTCATGAGCGCAAATTGAAAAACAAAGACTTTAGTGGAGCGCTCTTCAAGCAGGGCGCTGCGCTGACCACCTTAGACAACATCTCGTACCGCCTCGTACTGGCGGGATTTCCCGTCTTCACCGTCGCTCTAATACTGGGCGCGCTTTGGGTCGTCAAGCGAGGGTCTGGTTTTGGGAAAGTCGAGCATCTCATCGCTGTTGCGACGTGGCTGCTTTTTGCAAGTCTAATCGGAATGCGTAGTGCCCAAGGCGTCCGAGGGCGCCGAGCGGCCTGGCTGACTATCGTTGGTTTTTTGACGGCGCTTGCAGTCGTCGCCATTTATTTCGCTCGGCGAGTGCTGGGGTAGGCGGAGCGCTTTTAGGTGGCAAACGAGTTATTTGTCGTAGGACTCTCCTGGCGAAGCGCGCCCGTGAGTATTCGCGAGCGACTTGCATTTGGTGATGCGGAGATTGATGAGGCTCTGCAAGATTTGCGGACCTGCGGAGTTTCTGAGGCGATGATTGTGTCCACCTGCAATCGAGTCGAGATCTACGGCTGTGCTCTGGCCTCATCTATTGATGTTGCAACGTCGCAAACCCGCAGCTTTCTTGCGCGGCGCAAGCAAGTGTCCGGGGAGGACCTGGCGTCGCATCTTTTTGAGTTTCAATCTCAGGAAGCAGTCCAGCACATTTTTCGCGTAGCCTCAGCCCTCGATTCCCTTGTGCTCGGCGAAACGCAAATTTTAGGACAGTTGAAAAGCGCGTTTGGTCTAGCGAGTTCACTTGGACACACGCGCAACGTTTTAGGGCGATGCATGGAGCGAGCATTTAAGACGGCCAAACGCGTTCGCAGCGAGACCTCAGTCAGCCGCGGCGCAGCCAACGTGTCTTCTGTGGCGGTTGAACTGGCCAAACACGTGTTCGGCGAATTGACTGGAAAGCGTGTCCTCTTGGTCGGGGCGGGAAAAATGTCGGTTTTGGCGGCGCGCCATCTTCGCTCTGCCGGCGCGGCGTCCATCGTCGTTTTGAACCGCTCGCTCCCTCGAGCCGAGGCACTTGCACTGCAGGTCGAGGGGCAGGCGAAAGGATGGGACGCGCTCACCGCGGAGTTTAGTGTTGCCGACGTGGTGATCACTTCGACGGCCTCAATCGACGTCGTGATTACCCACAAGATGCTCAAGGGAATTATGAAGGCCCGCCGCCATCGACCCGTGGTGATTGTCGACATTGCCGTTCCACGCGACGTCGAGTCAAAGGCCAGCGACCTCGACGGCGTGTATCTCTTTGACGTCGATGATCTGCAAAACGTGGTGGCGGAGAATATCAAGGAGCGTTCGCGGGCCGCTGACGACGCCATGGAAATTGTCGAAGAGGAAATGGAGGCGTTTGACCACTGGCTCAAGGGGCAGCATGCTGTTCCAACCATTCGAGCGCTGCGAAAGTACTTCCAAGTCGTCGCCGCCGCCGAAGCCGAGCGCGTTTCCAAGCAGCTCCCGATGAGCACGTCCCCCGAGGAGCAGAGTAAAATGGTGGCTCAGCTAGCCGACCGCATCGTAAAAAAGCTTCTGCACCCGCCCATGAAAGCCCTGCGCTCAAACGAAACTGAAGACGTCGAAACTCTGATTCGATCCGCAGAGGTTCTCTTTGGCTTGGGCGACACCTCGGAGGACGGGGAGGGCGCAGAGCGCGAAAGCTCGGAGCGAAGCGGCCTTCCGAGCAAACTTGTGGGCGTTAAAAAGGAATCCCTATGAAAACCATCACTATTGCGACGCGAGGTAGCCGACTGGCACTTTGGCAAGCGCATCACGTAAGGGACCTCATTCACGAGGCCCTGCCGGAAACCAAAGTCGAGCTACTCGTGATTAAAACCAAGGGGGACAAGATCTTGGATGTTCCCCTTGCCAAGGTCGGAGGCAAGGGACTCTTTGTCAAAGAGATTGAGATCGCAATCCTTGAGGGTAAGGCGGACCTAGCCGTGCACAGCATGAAGGACGTCCCTGCCGATCTTGAGGAAGGACTGCATCTCTCGGCCATATCAAAACGTGAGGATCCAAGTGATGCCTGGGTGTCGCCCCAGGGAGGCTTCGAGCACATTCACAAGGGAGCGCGGGTCGGAACCTCGAGCCTGCGGCGTGCATGCCAACTTCGGCACCGAAGGCCGGATCTATCGATCTTAGACCTGCGGGGGAATGTGCCAACGCGCCTCGACAAACTCGACCGCGGGGACTACGACGCCATTGTCTTGGCGAGCGCCGGGCTCAAACGTCTTGGTTTCGGCGATCGCATCAGCGAGCGCTTCGAGCCTGACGTCATGCTTCCGGCGGTGGGCCAGGGCGCCCTGGCAATTGAAACGCGAATCGGAGACGCGCCGATCAACGACCTTATGAAGCGTGTTGTCCATCACAAGTCCGATGCCCAGCGCGTGAGAGCGGAGCGAGCATTTCTTCTCCGCCTCGACGGCGGCTGCCAGGCGCCAATGGCGGCCTACGCGCGCATCGTTGGAGACGAATTAATACTCGACGGACTCGTCGGATGGATTGACGGCCACGAACTTCTTCAATATCAGGGACGATGCCTCTTGTCGGAGATAGAAGAGGAGGGGGACTCACGAGCGGAACGCTTGGGAGCTCTGGTCGCCGAGGCCCTACTCGAGCTTGGAGCCGGCGAGATTATTAAAGAGCTTATGGCGCAGTCCGCCGAGTGAAAGTGATTTTGCGAATGATCGCCGTAGTTTTGCTACGGGGACCGATGGTGGGATAAACTCAGGAAACTGTGAGAGTGGATAGAATTTCATCATTGCTCGTTTGCGCCGTCATGTCATGCGGCGCATCCGCGAAGCAGAGCGTCAAAGATCAGCAGGTCGCTCAGTCGCTCCAGCAGTTGCATGCGGACTCAAGAGCCCAGCGTCGGAAAATAGCGGACCTTGAGAAAGAGCTGATGCTTAAAAACGCCGCGAAAGCGCGAAGCGATTCTGCGAGCGCTTCGCTTCTGCCAGTTCTGCCTGTCGAAGAGGTCGATGCGCACGAGGCGGAGGTCCCCTATGAGGATCCGGATACCTACGACGTCATCGGTATCGATGATGAGGGCGTCGAGATCGTCTACACCGGTGAAGCACGGAACAAAAAGAGCTACCGCGTCCCTGTCGGTCGCTACAATCTTACGGTTCCAGACGATAGGGCCGGAGAGGGCGCCTCTTTTCGAAATCGCCGCGCTGCGGACGCGGATTTTGGAGGTCGTGATTCGGAATCCGCAAGCGTGGGGCTCGAAGGCATGCCCACCATCGACGAGCAGCTCCGCCAGGCGCGTGCCGCTCGTAGGCCGGCCCCCAAGCGGGCGACGTCCGACCCCAAAGCGGAGTACAAGCGCTACTACGAGGCTCTACTCGCTGGCAATCACAACTACGCCGTCACCGGATTCAGAAATTTCCTAAGGCGATACAGCGGTCACGAATACGCGGACAACGCCCAGTATTGGCTTGGTGAAGCGTTCTATGACCAAAAAGATTTTGAGAGTGCCGCAAAGGAATTTAAGCGCGTGGTCGAAAATTATCCTGGAGCCAACAAGGTCCCTGATGCATTGCTCAAACTTGGGTACTGCTTGGAAAAGCAGGGGGATACCAACCAGGCCCGTCAGGTTTTTAACCAAGTCCTGACAACCTTTCCAGACGGCGGGCCCGCACGCCTGGCACAGCTTAAGATGCACGAGATATCGGGAACACACGAGGGGGAGTAGAAGATGATGAGCGCTAGAGGAAAGCTTCGGACTATTTTATATGCGGCGTCGTTCTCGCTGACTGTCGGGACCGCCTTGAATGCGGCGCACGCTCAGGTTCCAACCATCGACCCGAACGGTGGCCTCATGCCGGACCCGCTGCCCGAGCCCCCTGACGTGATCACAATTCCCCAGTCTCAACCTGCGCCGCAGGGCGCAGAAGCGGGCAACGACCTTGAAGGCGTTGATTTGAGTTCGTACTTAGGCGAGGACTCTGGCTACGAATCCAGCAGCGATTCGGATTCTTCGGGCGTTGTGAACTCCTCCAACTCAAATGTTCACGTGGTGCGAACTGGCGATACGCTCTGGGATATCAGTGCCAGCTATTTGCAGGACCCGTGGTCGTGGCCAAAGGTCTGGGGGCTCAATCCGCAAATTAAGGATCCCCATTGGATCTATCCTGGCAACGAAGTCATGCTTCGAGACGGAAGCCAGGCCGCGCCGAAGGCCGTCGCAAAGAAGGATGAAGGGGGCGGGCTGGTTCCCCTATCAGATCAAAGGGAACCCAATTTGGGGCTCACCCTCCGCTCACTCGCTTAC
>JAULKR010205763.1:0-16485 GCA_032356305.1 Prasiola linearis | reverse complement strand
GGGGGGTGAAATACATAGGCGAAGTAAACGGCTATTCCGAGCTTTGTACTATAAATTGTTTTGATCAAGAATAGGTAGACTGGATGATGTGGGAGTGTATGTGAAGTGCACACTTGTGTTCACCGAGTCCAGCATTTTGTATCGCCATGACTTGGCGCCCAATGTCACGAATGACTTGGCCTCTCCATTTGTCTGCTTCTACCACATCATGACACTCGGTCGCCAGATAAGGGCGCTTAGCTTTCGGTCCTTTCTCCTCATCTGCATAGAGATGGTGGGAGCGAAGTTATCAACGGCTTTCTTAATGCACTTACGGTCAGCCGGCTTGACTCGATGTACCTAGTGAAACAGCACATAAAAGGCCTTTTGGGAGAGGCCATATGCTGCGTTGAATGGACATATATGACGCGCACCTTGCTTTGCTTGCAAGAACCTATTAAGCATAGACTGCGCCTTCTCGGCATCACGAGCCATGTTTGAGCGCAAGCTATGTCAAGCCGGTAAGGAACGAATGTGCTAGCGTCCGATGGCTTGGCCACGCAAATGGTTGGCTTAATAGGGGGTCATAATTTCAGAATCGCTTGGTTGCCATGATTGATTGATTGATTGATTGATCGTCGGCGACTTCGTGCGGCTGTAACAGCGTAAGAAGAGTCTTTGACGAAAGAGCGCATGCGATAGGCAAGATAATGAATTGATCTTGTTTTAACAGGAGCCTAGATATGTTCGGCGAGCCACAAGTAGACATGACTTGATGAAATGCGCACGTGATTGCACAGCCTGTTTCCGTAACGCAGGCTGTAATGCCACGTACGTACGCCATGAAATGTTAAGAACGCAGCTCACTTAAGTCAAGACAATCACTACTGGATTGTATGTCACATTGCAGCCGTAGCGAGGTTGCCAGGGTTGACAGGGTACACAACACGCAATCTGATTCAGCATCTTATATCGATACATGGCCCTTCGTTCTGGAAAGCTGCCTTGTATCTTCTACAAAGCTTATGCTCAATCGAATACGCTCAGGTAGTTAGTAGACCTGCGTTTACTTCAGAAATGCACTTGGACGTGAGGTGGTGTTTCACATTATGTGCAAATGAGCGTATGATCTTAGTATGAACCAAGATCATGATCTCACTGGTAGCTCAAATGCGCGTTACGTACTACTGACCACCGGCATACTCGGAGATCTGCTACAGGGTGCGGTCTATCATGCCAATTCGAAGCAGGGCATCATCCAATCTAATATAAGACTTCAGAACATGTTTTTGGTATTCAACGGCCCTCCATACTAGAGAGGGTCTCACATTATTTACAAGCATGCATGCTGATTAGTGTGCGAACCTAGTCCAGAGCTGAAATGCATACAAATTCCCAGTCATCAGGTGTATGAAATTCTCGGCTCTGTAAGCGCTTATCGAGCAGAGGTAATTTGTACAAATGTTATGGAATTTCATTATCAAATATCATGCATGCATAGGGGGACTCATCTTCGGATGGAACTCCTTGGCGCTCATACTAAGGCAGCAAGGTTTCTATGGACCCTCTGGCAGCCAACAAGAAACCAAATTGACGCTCGTGTACACAGTTGGCGTTTTCTCGGTACATTCTGATGCGATGCTGTCTCACGCATCAATGCATACATACTGATATTGAAGTTTAGCCACAAATTATCGTTACTTTTTCTCGTTCTGTTCACATATTTTCCTTCTTTGCTACCATACGCAGCAAACGTCAGTCACGTCACTCGTTTGCTCTGAATGGCCTTGAGTTGGACAGAGCAAGATGTCGATTGTTACAATCACGAAGTCAGCATGCATACAACATTCATTATATGATATGTGATGATAAGTGAAGATCGTTTGCACGTTTGCAAACGATGAAGGAAAGCTGTGCCGCGTAGCACAGCCACTTCGTAGACACAATTCGGCACTGCCATCAAATGCGTTGAGAGTACCTGGCAGCACCGTTCGAATGCTTAGAAGCGCAGTTGACCGCCACAACCAGCTGCTTCGCTTATTTACACACTTAGGTCAACTTCTCGCCAGCAGTCGTAGGACCCCTCCTGGATTGGGCCGGACCACGTGCGTTAGCAGTCAGTGGAACAATCGTGACAGTCGTCGGTTTGTTGCTTCTGGCCCTGTCGCAGCCCGGAGGGTTTGATGGCTTGGCCGGAGGAGCCTTCTGCATAGGTACCTATCGGTACCGGTCCATGCTACACACCTGACCCAAACGACTACGGGCTCAAAACAAGTCCGTCGATCCTTCACAACGACTGTAGCAGACATTGCTCGCAAGGACAGCTCAGGCTCCGCCCTGCTGACCATGCTTGCTCTAAGGCGATCCCTGGCAGCTCTCGTGCAGAGGTGGACTAGAGGGGGATGGATTGCACCCATAGTTCTGTCCGAACTGATCCTGCAATGTGAACACTCGTTGCTTCGAGAGCCTCACAGATATGCTGGAAAGTGTAGCCCACCTTGATCTCAGCACCCAGCACTGGTAGTGCTGGTAAGCGTCTGGGATAGAATGTACGGCTTACCTCAGGATTTTTTACTTAATGAATTTCTTAGTTGTTTTGGTTGCAGGTATCGGTGGAGTTGCCTTCCACTTGGCTCAAATGCACACAAGCGCCCTGTTCCCGCGTGCGCGCGGTCTTGTGGCAGGGTCCTTTGTCGGTGGCTTTGCGGGGAGCGGCCTCATATTCTTCATTCTGCGGGCGATCGTCAATGGTTTGTCAGCCTCACGCTCAGCTTACAGGCAAAAGTCGTGGCCGCTGGCCCCTCCACACATCAGGGCTAGCTTCCATTGACAACAAGATACTACATACTTATCAACATTCTCTGTCATGCTGTTCTTCAACGCAATTGAAAGGGAGCAACGAATTGACAACGAATTGCTCTCTCACTGATATTCAAGTACACAGGTGATATGAGGGCAGTGCATTTTTTTTGCAGACATCTCATTTCCTCAAGGCAAAACAGGCTGGCGGCTCAAAATTTGCTTTAGGGCGTTCAAAAGGGGATCAGTCATCACAATTTTGTGCAAGCTGTTGATGAAGGCCATGACAGCATCGTGACATGAACAGCAACAACAGCAAGAACAACAGCAACAAGCAGCAACACGCTTCTGATTTGTGAATGATCCGGTGCTGCCAATGCTGTGCAGAGGGACTCTTCTGACATTTACAGGGCTGGTGGCTTTATGGGCCCCGATCGGCTACTGGGTATTCCCCAAACGACCCATGCAATTAGGACAGGTACCACTTCTTGTCAGCTGCGCACTCACTCGTCCGTCTTGACCAGTCGTACGATAATGCGTTTCCTCTGGCCATACATGCGATCGACGCCGATTGTTCTGCCAAACATACAAGCTGGTGATGTCAAGGAAGGCTGCTGTTTGCAGACTGCTCCCCGACGACAGGGAGCGTCTCCTTTTGTCGGTCCCGTGCGATGCTTCATCTCTTGACCACTCCTGCGACCAATCGGTATGCTGCACTCTCGGGCAGGTGTACGCTTACAAATCCGGTCGATTCCATCCTGTGACCTTGAAGGCCTTCGCCAAGTCACGGAGACACAGACCCCCTCCGACGTCTGCTGCACGGGTACGAGAAGGTCCGAGGTTAAGAGGCAGTGCAGCCACAGCCCCTTTGTCTGCAGAAGCTGAGTCCTGCGCTCAAGAGGCACAGCCCGGTCCGACTGCTGATTCAGCTGACAGCATGACAGCTGTCGACATTGAAGCTGTCAGACAGAGACCTGATGTGCAAATGCTGGCTTTGACCGCCCCAGTGACCCCCGCAGACAGCAAACAGCAGCGAGCGCAGCCGCCGCACAGCCACGCATGTATCGACTCAGCAAATGGAAGCCAGCCACATGACCACAGGGTGCAGCCACGAAGCAGTCAGGCAGCTGCAGATCGTGGATATGACATGGAGATGCTCAGACAGGGCTCGGATACCAGAGCCATGAGTCACAGCACCATGACCCCAACCCACCCTGGAGGTCCACACTATCGGGTCAGCCCGTCAAAGGACAAAGACCAGTGCTCAGTGAGGTTGCCTGGGCGATGGGATGTGAGTGATGCATCACGTGACCCTACCCAGATTCCAGACGAGTCTACCTCAGGTGCGCTGCCTTTTCTTGACTGACAATCTGCGTACGTTTGTCTGCCATACCTTTTCGTCACTCACAACTGTTTCTTCAATGTCAACTAGCCATGGTTTCAAGTGGAAACGGTAAGCTGATATTCACAAGCCAAAGCTACTACATGGATATACTCTGAAGCGTTATACAGTCGTCAAAGTTCAGTGCATTTGGTGAACTGGCGCCGTCACAGCTCCCCCCTGGCCCTCCAAGTTCATACCCCTTTGGTGGCTCACCACCTGATATTGTCTGCGCCCGCTTGTGTGCCTCACAGGCCTTTACGGCCCTGTATTGGTGCTGTCTTGTTTTATGGACTGCCTATTCCTCAACGGCCCTATATTGGAGCTCTTTTGTTCAATAGGCTGCCTATTCCTCAACGGTGTTGTTGCAGATCTCTTAGTACTGTGTGTGCCCCCAATCCCATGTATCGGCGCTCTCTTGTTTGATAGGCTGCCTATTCCTCAACGGTGTAGTGCTCGATATCTTAGTACTGTGCGTACCCCCAATTACACGATGAACAGGTGACCTTTCGTGCAAGGAAAATGTCGTGGTGCCTGAAGCAGCAAAATTCGCAGCCTTGAAGACGGTCAGCTTCTGGCGCCAGCTACGCAGCCCTGCAGTCGTTGGCCTCGCGGTCTACTTCCTCGTCAACGTCTTCGTTCTGCAGCTTTATCTTGGTGCACTACAATTTGAAGATGACATGTCAGACTCATCACATGTATAACTCAGTCAGATTCATCGGCAACTTCAGAGCGCAGCTGTGTTTTGGTCTCTTCGTGACTGCTATGTATGCGCATCTCTGTCATCTGAGCTCTCAACTTTGTTGAGCACGTCTGGTCCTACTTTCACGAGCAGGCTGGAAGACTTCGCTCGCCACCATTACATAGAATTTGCCCATGCATGTACAGCACATTAGGAGCATCGATGTCGTCGATGTTGGGTCGCCCTGAATTGCAAGCTTCACAGAGATGCGCAGCTACTCCTGTTGATCGTTTGATCGAATGAAGCGCAGGCACTTCTAGACTGCAGCTGCAAGCGAAAGGCGATACGGGGACATGGGCAAATTGGATCAGCGTAGCCTTTGCTTGTGGTTTTGTTTTCTTACCTCTCACGTTTTGGTTAACAGACCGCAAAGGTGCAAAATGACTGGTACCTCGTACCATTGCTCAAAACTCGCAGATCTTTTGAATATGATGGCCATTCGCCGGGGGGGACATACCCCATGTCCCCCCCCCCTCTCTCCTTCTACACAAACCCATACATGTACACACGTGCGCATACACGCTTCAAGGTGCGCAGCCTTGGACGCAAGCAGGCGGGCCAGCACGCAGCAAGACCGGCAAACAAGGGCGCATACATGCACACATGCACACACACACACACAAAACACAGACACACACACACACACACACACACACACACACACACACACACACACACACACACACGCACGCACACACGCACACATACACACGCGCGCGCGCGCACACACTCTTTCTTGTTGCTTTGCAGGTTTTGGAGCAACGATTGGGGTGGTCAATGGGCTAGGGGTTCTATGCTCTGTAATGCAGGCAAGCTGGCTCGGGTATGACTGGCTGCAAGTGACGTATATACGTTGGGTTATCCCATCAGCTGTAATTGGGTCAAGTAGCATGTGCCTTAGAGCTCGTACATTGCAACTCTCGCACTAGTTATCTGGTGTGAGATGTTTTGCTTCTGTGCAGCCTACCAACAATGCATAATCAATGCGGACTGCTGGGTATTCTCCAGAGTGCTAATGCTTTGATCTCGGATCTCGAAAGACATCTCTCGAAAGTGATCTTGTAGCATCCAGGCAGCCCTTGAAAATTCTGAGCTAAGCACGACTTTTAAGTTAACATGTCACTTAAGTTGCATGTCGCCATGTCCACTCACGTGAGCTCCTAATCAACATTTCACGGAGACTGCTACCCCAGAAAGAATGTTCAGCTCAACGATAAAGTTGCTGATAGTGACATGCCGGGCAATACAGCACGGGTCTTATTCGGAAAAATATTGCTATCTACAACGTCTGTTTGACAAGTATCACCGATGTGACTGTGAGGCAGACGACTTTCAATGTATCAATGCAGGCCATGCCCAGTCTCGAAGCCCAGATTGTCACTATCATAGCATGGAGCAGTAGCCGAGCCATACTATACTCCTCATTCTATGCAATCGTTGCTGCTCTGGTCGGCTTCAGGTGCTCTTCACCTCCTAAACCCCTTCCTTCCTTCCTTCACAACAGCACACACGCAGGCATGCAGTCACACACACACACACACACACACACACACACACACACACACACACACACACACACACACACACATACACACGCGCACGCACGCACGCACGCACGCACGCACGCACGCACGCACGCTTGTCGCTGTTCTTGAAGCTGAGACTCCTTAAAGCTTTATGCCTTTCAATATGAAACGGGCTGATTGTCTCCTGTGTAGGACCTTTGGAAGCATCACTGGAGCCATCTCTGCTGTCACGGTAGGAGCATCTCCCGAATAGACTCCAACAATAATCGTTTGTGTCTTCCAGCTGGCCTCAAGAGGTTGCTCAGTGGCGACTACAAATCTGATTATCAATTGCTTGCGATAGATATTCAGTTAATTCGACACTTGCATCCTGCTTGTATCACCAAATTGCAAAGAACTTCACTGTAGAGTAACTGAATCTTCACTTTATATGGGCAAGCTGCAACAGAGCGCATGTCGTGGCAATATTCCCCGATGCTTATTGCAAAGCTTTCACCTCTGACGCTTACAGGGGCTGATCACACTGCTTATCCTGCCGATTTCGAATTCAGTAAACGCGCATCTGCAGCCGGATAGCTATTGGGTCCTCCATGTTGCCCAGGTGTAGAAACATATCTTCCCTTGACCCCCGACCCTTGACCCCGCCACAGACAGGAAAGCCAGCCACAAAGTTATCGGCTTGTTGTATCGGGTCGCGAATGTCTGCATGGAAGTTGCTTGAGGTGACCTGGCCAGAAAGCGTACTGTCTGCTATTTTTGAGTAGCAACGCTGTCTAGTGATGGTTTAAATGGTCCACATACCTCGCAAGTGCTCTCTGATCTCTTTCCATCGACGACTGGTCCCATCGGCAGGTGCCTTACGGTGTCATGCGGCCTGTGCTGAGTCAGTTACACTCCCTGTCGTCAGGACAGCCCTGAGCGCTGTAGGCTACTGGTCCTACTCTCTCACTGGCACAACTCGTGACGTTGTCGATGTCCTGAATTCTACAAGGTTCCTTGATTCATCTTACGTTGCCTTCATGACATCAGAGACTGTCTTGGCACCTCTGATTCTGGAGATAGATGATTGCAATCTGACTAGACCTAGAAATTACAGATTGCTTTACTGTTCACTTCGTAGGGCACGATCCTTGATCCTTGATTCTTTGAGCCAATGTGATACATGAATTGTTTTGGTCAATCGGATCAGCTAAGCCCTATCAATTGCTGAAGCAGGTCGCAGCGTTACTGCCCCTCTTCAGTGTTGCGGCTCTCATGTGGAAATGGGAGCGCACTGATGTCGTCCAGTCCAAGTTCAGTGGTGCCAGCGACGGCCGTCCTGCAAGTGACTGATGTTTGTCCCCAATAACCGACAAGAGAACAGACGCCGTTTCTTGCATTCGGCCGCATGAGAACCTGGACCTGCATGGGGAAGTGATTGTCAGAATTGCTGCTTTCATGTAGCGCACATCTGTTGTGACATGTTGATTTTGCTAACAGGCTTTCCAGAATATGGAATATAAGACATATTCGTAATACGAGGATTATCTAAATTGTCAAGTGGACTCAAATGCTTCGATTGTGACTATACCAGAGTAGCACACCATAAGTCCCTTGGGTTGTTTCTCAGTGTCTCGTATTGCCAGCAATATGAGCATGTGTATCTTAGATGCTGTTGTATGTCACGGAGGGCTTTGCTGTGAGCTGAGGGGGCCCAATTGAAACGGTGAACGCAAAAAGTACACTGCTTACTGGTTCGACAACAAGGCTAGAAAGCGGGTGTACTACGTGGTCGAACGTCCTTTTGACTGATCCGTAACCCTGAAGAGATGAACTAGGACCCATATCTGGCCACAAGGGCAAATATATATGAAGCAACCAATTTTGTAGGAACAGACCGCATAATAAAACTATACAGGAAACGCTTAGCTAGTGGTGAAAATGGCACACTCGAATCCGCCCCAAGGCTACTTAAATTGCAAACTGAAAACTGGAATCACCTAAATGACTCGTCACCATCGACCAGCATACAGCAGAAGGAATGTTGATCGTGACAAAGCGACATAACAGAAGCTCATTACCAATCGACGCTATATCAAAGGCGTACTGTGCCATACAATTAGCTAGAAATAGCATTGCTGTCTACAAACGTGGACATTCTGCACCTGGACTCCTCTTAGTAGCAGCCGAGCTGGAATCTTTTGAAGTGATGCACCATTACTAGTACGTCATGTCGCAGCAGACTACCTTGGAACATCCAGCTCAGTTTGCATACCATATGCACAAGATAATTGCACAGTCTTGACGAACACCTTGCAAATGTTTAGGCAGCGAAGTTTGTAGAGTGGGGGGGGGGGGGGGTGGGGGGGGGGGGGGGGGGGCACATGTACATTAACTGTCCATGTATTAGGTAATCGAGAGACGTACTTCGTGCATAATGCCGCAATCTTAAGTAATGCACGCAAGCGAGAGTTTAACAAACGTCTAATATGAAAATTTGTTTAAGGTTTGCAAACGTGCGCACGTGTAAACAGAAGTGAAAAACCGGGACATGCTATCGTGGTGGTGTTGAGAGAGAGAGAGATTTTATCGTGGTGGTGTTGAAAAACACCAAAGTAGTTGAAAAGCTTGCTGCAGAAATCAGCCGGATGTGAATTTGGTGACAGCCTTAATTCCCTCAGACACAGCGTGCTTTGCGAGCTCCCCCAAGAGGATAAGGCGCACAGCTGTTTGAATCTCCCTTGATGTTACTGTTGGCTGCACATCCACAATGAAGGACTAGGCAAAGCCCCCTAAACAAGCATACAACTTTCATTTGGCTGCTTCTCAATCTAAATAACATATTATCCGGTTGCTTGAACAAACCTTCTTTGTGTAGCGGGCCAACTTGGCAGCCTCGCCAGCAATCTTTTCAAATTGGTCTTGGATGAACGAATTAAGAATAGAGATTGCCTTGGAACTGATGCCAGTGTCGGGGTGAACTTGCTTCAGCACCTGCATGGACCAATGACTGCCTTTTGAAAGATGCGAAGCTTAAAGATTTACTGACACGCTCACATGTGCATTAAGCAAACCCCATAGAGCTGCCTCGGCTGTGCTGCAGTAAACAAACGACACTGGACTGCGCATGGGCAGATAGACTTATTTCTCTGATTGCACATCAGATCGAACCTTGTACAGTCAAACCTCGATATAAGCATACGCGTTAAGCGAATAATTCGATATAAGCACGAAATTCTGCGTGACGGAATTTTTTTTGATCTATCAGGAAACACGAGGTGTTCTTAAGGTGCTTCTCGAAAACGTCATTCGCGATGCTGTAACTTACACCGAGCATGCCCGCAGAAAGACCGTCACCGCTTTGGATGTCGTTTATGCCCTCAAACGATAGGGTCGTACGCTTTACGGCTTTGGAGGGTAAGCAAGGCGAAATTGATCGCTCAATCACACCCAATCTGGTGTTCTTAAACACCACCAATTCATGAGTGTACTAATCACTGATACAATCTCAGCAGTGTAGGTATCTGGATGAGATTGACATAGTCTAAGAGTATCAATAGAGGTGTTTTTAGGCTGCAATGTAAGCTGATAAACCATGCTATACTCAAAGAATCGATAAAAGAGCAACGCTTATCATTCATGTGTTGATATTAGCATCTAGTCTAATCTACTGTCAACACATTGTACATCAAAATCTGCTATATTGTAATATATATTTAATATTGTACCTGGCCAATACCTGGAAGTTTTCCAGCGAACGCAGGCTCACTAGCCACATTGTATAACTGGAAAATAAGTTTGAACAGTCTTTTTACTGACACTTTCTCCAATGCATGCTGGCTGATAGCTATAAAAAAAATAGTCATACAAGGAAAGGAGCTGATCAAGCTTGTCAGATTAGTAAGCTTTGCATATTCATTATTTGCCCTGATCCTGACAAGATGTTGGCAATATCTAATGAACCCATCAAAACTCGAGTTAGCTAAATCAAAATCGACCGAAGTTGTTGGCAAGAGACCTTGGCCACCATAAACTGAATGCCAACAAGTACCTACGTGGATCATCTGTGGCATCATAAGTGATGATGCAAAAGAAAAGGCTCAAGATGTCAGCTCTGTGCGACAATTGAAGTAGAAAATTTGTCCCGGCGTTTGGATAATGTCGTTACCACCATTGGTGCTGTGTATAGCATGGCAGCCCGAGGATAGGTAGCGTTGCCGGTGATCGCGCCAAGAAACTCGCGAACATCTCACTGCAACAAGCACCATATACCGATAGCTTTATATGCAAGATACGCGATATGAAGTGATAGGACAATAAGATAATGCTCCTACGTGGCAGCTATTCGCAATTGTTTTAGATTACGGTTGATGATCAAATATTCCGTGACTTGAAAGCAACAGGCAGCTGAGCATCTGTACCTTAGCACTGTTAGCCAAAGCAACTTTTCGGACATTCTCCATTGTCTTTGCCTTCTCTTTGGGGGTCAGGCCACGACGTTTTGTGCCCTCCATGTTGTACCTGGGGGGCATTCGAATGCACAAGGCCGGTAATGTAAGGTCAGTGTATTAGATAGAGTGCAATGTTCTCCACTCCAAAAGTGTGTCAAAGTGTTAACAATACTACCTGATGCTAAATCAGACCCCGAAGCGATCGTAAATGATAAACTCAAGTGCAGCAGGGCCGTTGTTAAAGCATGACTGTATCATAGCGGAGATGCAACACCCATTCTGTGATGCCTCCGAGCCATTGCCGCCCTTTCCGAAGCTCTCTTGAAAAGCTACCTTGCTGGCTGCTTGCGCTGAGCTGCTCGTTGCGAAGGCTCCCAAGACTGTGTTGCGCCAATCAGACCCCAGCATCAGAGGTGTGTATGTGTGTGTGTGTGTTTGTGTGTGTGTGACACACACACACACACACACAGGGAGAGAGAGGGAGAGAGGAGGGGGAGGGAGGGAGAGAGGGAGAGAGAGAGAGAGTGTGTGTGTGTGTGTGTGTGTGTGTGTGTGTGTGTGCGCGTGGGTGAATATACACATATTTAAATGTGATGGGGAGCAAGGGAGGCCAAGACGACAAATACACATCAGTTCATACAAGATTTGCCTCAAAACCGCGGCGCAGCAGCGTACTTGTCTGCCGAAATTTCATGGCTGACTACAAAACGTTATCCACCATCAAACGGACTGGTGGAAGGCGCTTCCAAGAAAGTGAGTGTAAATTGCATGCCATCGACTATACTTCCGTAAGGTAGTACTCACCAGTCGCGAATAAGCCGAGGGCCGCACGTCGCGGCACTGCCTCTTGTTGGGCTCGGACAACTTGCGCAGTCCGATTTCTCTTGCTGGGAGCAAGTGTTCGCCGGTTCACCTGCAATATTGGCGATTTTGTGTGTATAGGTCCGGCGGTAGAGTCAGCTGGATCCACTGAAGGGTGTGTTAGGAAGCATACGCGTACCGGGGTGCCGACGAGTGCCGCGGACATCACTGAAGAAGCCATGCAGAGCGATCAGTACTTCTTGCAACGAAAGAAATCCAGTACCAGGAGCAAGAATCAGACAGCGGCGATTGATGAGAACAAATCTTGGCCGATCTCTAAATTAGTTGGACATTATGCGATAAGACGGTAACTTGATGACTCAGCTACGAATGACTCACCAGGTCACTACACAAACTTGGAATTAGGTTATGCGCTGCAGGGGATTTAGGTTGTGCTGGCGCTTTGAAAGTAGCCTATTACAGCTCGTTGTCACTTGTGCAATAATTAGCATGCGAAAAACTTTTGATGCTATGCAGACAGCATTCACTTCTACAAAGAAAGCTGGATTGCTCGTAGTTGACACTCCAGCGGTCAGCTGGCTGCCCAGACCATCGCCTTAAAAGCAACCCGGAAGCAAATTCAGCCATCTTGTCCATAATTGTCATGGAGAGCTGCGCAGTGGGTGTGCAAGCTGAAGTCTAAGTATCATTCTTTGGAATATTCCTTTTGCACGGCACAGCTCCAGATTCAACCTTCCAGCAAACTCAGCAAGAGCAGTATGCAAGACGCTAATCTACAGCGGCCTTGCATCGCTAAGGGCTTTCCCGCAAGACCACACGAGTGTCGATCGCGAACAAACTTCACTCAATGTTTTCCCTCGCCAGCCTGGATAGAGCACCGCCAGCTCAAACGATTTGTGGCTTGCGGTTGTGCCCGGACCTCTCCTGCGGCTGTGGATGATGCTGCTAGGGCAGGCGCATCGGCTACCTCTCTCATACCACAGACGCTTGAAGAGATGCAGCTCGATGTGGAGAGTGCGGCAAACCGGGATCTCCTCAAGAGAAGAGGCCAAGCAGCTCTGACGCGCGAAGAACGCCGTCAGCGCCAGCGATCTCTTAATGCAATCGATGCCCCCGCCTTTCATAAGGTTTTCCAGGTGGATATCGATCCTGCTATCAAGTTGATCAGTCCGGACAAAGTCATCAGAGGTGTTGTAACTAAATCAATGCTCTTGCATGGAATCAAAACGCATTAAAATTGCTTGATGCAGCTCACAAATTTGCTTGCACTCTCTAAGGTCGCTGTACAATTGTGCGTTCAATTCGGGGGGCCCTTCTGAATTATTCTCTGGTCATCGTATTACATACTATGTAAGTGAACCGAACATGAAGACTGCAGTCGTGGTCTGTCAATGAGACTGGTTGTTTCGATATTTCGAAGACTCTGTGCTAGCATTCAACCATCTCTCTGCGCTCGGGTGCTTTTAGGCATCAGGGGCGACCTCGCTCGTACGCGAGCCAGCTGGCATATTGCAGCTGAATATTGGGCTGTACTGCAACCAGGTGAATTAGTCCAAGATGCCTCGGCTCCTAAATCTCTTGTATCCATGAGCTTACGCAAAAATTGCTCCGATTGCAACCGTCTCCATCGCAATCACGCTGGCTCGGATCTGAAGTTGGACAATAGTGTCATGTGGTAAACAATAATTGAATAGCCACGGGAATTTCTTGGGGAGCTTCATTCCATAGTATTGTAGGACTCTAGTCTGGTGGAATTCTATCACGAAATCACATCCAGGATCCGGAGGTTCAAGTCTCCAGATACTTTTTGCAAAGAATTCGTTCGATCCAATGTGAAGCCTGTAGCCAATTTGTTGCGATCGTATGATGCACCTTATACTTTCAAATGCACAGGGCAATTAGCACATATTTTGCAGTGTTGATCATTTTTCAATTTTGTACTCGGGATCGGCACATTGTCGCAGAGTCCATCCTGTTAATTCTGTGCATCTTCATTCGAAGCACATTGAATCGCAAGCCTCTTCACTCTCACATCCTTCCACGATACTTCGTACCTTCAAGGCTGCCAAGGAAATGTGCCAAGCTTCCTGTGAAGAAGACCCGTCACATGAACTCTAGGGCTTTGCCGCCAGTCAGCTTATGCAGACGGCGCCAGATGTGCGCCCATGCTGGCCGAGGACCTTGGCCGTCTTTATCAACCCTTGCCACATGCTGGCAACAGCTGTCTGTTGTGCCGTACGATGCCTAGTTTGAAGCTGCCGGCCAGCTGGCGACCAAGAAGCCTGACGAGAGACCACCCTGGAGTCAAAGTTCACATGGCATCAATTGATATAGCAGGTTGAGAAGGGTTTATGTGGCTGCGTCCTGAGGTGCATTGGCACAGCCCGTTGGGATCACGAGCTCTCGGGCAGGCAGGCAGGCAGAATGTCAAGCTCGTCTGCAGAGGCACAGCGATGGGAGGTGAACGAGCCCCTGCTGGAAACAAAACGAAGCCGGCAGCCCAGACCCTCATCCACGATTCAGCCAGTCAAGGTTGGGGTGTGCAGGCATGCAGCCACTGCCACGTGGAGTCGAGTCCCCTCCGAACGGAAGCCATGGACCGACAGCTGGTGGACCGGTGCCTTGAGCTGCTGCAAGACAGCCTGGACACGATTCACACCCTTGACATAACGGGGGGTGCACCTGAGATGAGCCCACAGTTCCGGTAGGTTTGGCGAATCCCTCCTTCTAACTGAGCACATCTCATATGCTTCAGCCGATTGAATCATTTCTTGTCGGAAGTAGGAATGGCAGCCTGTCACTCCAGGGGAGGCTGCTGTTGCCTGCCATGTAAACAATGCGATCTGATTGCTTCGAAGACCTGTCAATCAATGCAGCTTAGATGTCGCGACTGTCTTCCACTGCAGCCACAGATGTTTCAACACCCGTGATTGCTCATTGTATGCTGCGCCGTATGTACAACTATTGCAAAGTATGTGAATGCCTAGCAAAACGCGATTGAAAGCATAGGCCGTGCAATTGACAATGCCCAGCTTGGTCCTAGGCGATCACGTGTCGACCGATAAGCAAATGAAACGGGTGTAATATCGACAAGTAAGTGGGCTGTGGTCAATTCAGCTCCTGGTGCTGAGACTAAACTTCCTAGTGGCCGAGGTGCCTGGTATTACAATTCACCATTCACTGCAATGCCCAAGGTACCTGGTGGAGCATGCCAGCGCAATGGGCGTCAACATCATCGATCGATGCAACTTGACAGTCCTTCTGGAGCCTGATCAGAGCGATTTGGTGGAGTTCCTTGCATCGCACCACGTCCAGATAGCCGCCTCGCTGCCATGCTACAGTGCTGAAAACGTCAATGAGCAGCGTGGAGGAGGAGTCTTTGAACGAAGCATTAAGGTTTGCCCTCATGATGTCTCCATGTTCATGCGAGCTTGCTCGTTCGTGAATCGTCTATTGCCTGATTGAGATGAGACAGTCTGCAGTGGTCAGTGTTTCGGTTTTCAGCATGACACAAGTAGGCCATATCATAGGCACACTTTCATTGTCAAGGGTTGAGGCAGGTATTGTGCTCTTTATCAAGCATTGCAGTGTGGACACAGGGGTTGAAGATGCTGGCCGACCAGAACCTGCTGCTGGTGAAGGGCCCCATTCCGGGGCCCAAGGGGGGTCTCGTCGAGGTCCGCACCGCCCGCCGCCTCTGGAAGCGGAAGATCCACGCCCTCGCCGCCGCCGAGTAAGAAACGCGACGCCCCGACCCGCGGCCCGGTCCGCGACCTCTGCTCCTCGCCCGCCGAAGGCTCCGCCAACGGCCAGAAAACCGACCCCAGATGATTGAAGTTCCCTACTACAACGAAAGCGGCGAGCAGGCCGGCACCGTCCAGCTGGACGAGGCGAAGCTTGGTGGCGAGGTCCGGCCGGCGCTGCTCAAGCAGGCCTTTGTCCGCAGCCACGCCAACCGCCGCTCCATCAACACGCCGACGAAGAACCGCGGCGAGGTGCAGGGCTCGACCCGGAAGCTGTACAAGCAGAAGGGCACCGGCAACGCCCGCCGCGGCGACAAGAAGGCCAACCTGCTCCGCGGCGGCGGCAGTGCCAAGGCGAAGCGGAAGCACGACTGGCGTCAGGGCATGCCGCACAAGATGCGTCGCCTCGCCAACCGCAACGCCCTGCTCGCCAAGGCCATCGACGGCGAGATCAAGCTCGTCGACGTGGCGGCTTCCAACTCGCCCAGCACGAAGGGCTTCATGAAGCTCCTCGCCGGCCTCGGGATCGACCGCACCTGCCTGGTCGCCCTCGCCGACACCCGCACGGTGGAAGCCAAGTCCGCCCGGAACATCCCCGGCGTGTCGGTCACGCAGAGCGAGCAGCTCAACGCCTTCGACCTCCTGAACCACCGCTACCTGGTGATGCACAAGGATGCGTTCGAGGCTTACCTCACCAAGTACGTCAACGACGCCCCGGCGTCTGAATCCAAGACCGACAAGCTCATCGAAGGTCTTGACGCCCGCACCCACTCCGCGGAGGCCGCGTAATGCTCGACGCCACCCAGATCCTCAAGCGCCCGATCATCACCGAGAAGACCACGTGGGAGGCGGGCAGCCGCAACCGCTACGCCGTCGAGATCCACAAGGACGCGACGAAGCCCCAGGTCGCCGCCTCCGTGGAAAAGATCTACGGCGTCCGCGTCGAGTCGGTCGCCACGATGAACCGCAAGGGCGAGGTCAAGAAGACCCGCCACGGGACGTCGACCACCTCGACGATCAAGCGAGCGATCGTCCAGCTCCACGCCGAAGACTCGATCGACCT
>JAULKR010205541.1:0-16505 GCA_032356305.1 Prasiola linearis | reverse complement strand
CCGGTCAGCCCCTGCGCATCCTCGACGAAGGCGCGGATCACGTGATCGCCCACGCTCAGCACCGCATCGATGGTCGGGCCGGTTCCTGCCAGCACCCCGTCCAGGCTGGAGCTCCAGCTCAGTCCGGCCGACACGTCGCCCGCCTCGTCCTCGGCACTGGCCACGAAGGTCAGGTTGGCACCCTCGGTCACGCTGGTGCCGTCGGCCGGTGCGCTGATCATCACCACCGGCGCCTGGTTGGCCGCCACCGCCTGCACCGTCAGCGTGATCGTCGCGGTGCCCGAGGCACCCGCACCGTCCAGCGCGCTGGCGGTGATGATGTGATCGCCCGCACTCAGGCTGGCGGTGCTGAACGCGCCGGCCTGACCGATCGCACCGTCCAGGCTGGAGCTCCACGTCAGGGAGCCGGTGACGTCGCCGTCCTCGGTGTCGTTGGCGGTGCCCGCGAACGCCACCGGATCGCCCTGCAACACCGTTGCCCCGTCCGCCGGTGCGCTGATCGCCACCACCGGGGCCTGGTTGACCGCCGGCGGTTGCACCGTCAGCGCGATCGACGCCGTGCCCGGGGTGCCGTCACCGTCCAGCGCGCTGGCGCTGATCGCATGCTGGCCCACGCTCAGGTCGCTCACGCTGAACGACCCGCCCTGACCGATCGCACCGTCCAGGCTGGAACTCCACATCAGGGCGCCGGTGACGTCCCCGTCCTCGGCATCGTTCGCGGTGCCCGCGAACGCCACCGGATCGCCCTGCACCACCGTCGCTCCGTCCGCCGGCGCGCTGATCGTCACCACCGGCGCCTCGTTGGCCGTAGCCGCCTGCACCGTCAGCGTGATCGTCGCCGTGCCCGGGGTGCCCGCGCTGTCCAGCGCACGGGCGGTGATCACGTGCCCGCCCACGCTCAGGCTGCTCACGCTGAACGCACCACCCTGACCGATCTGACCGTCCAGGCTGGAGCTCCACGTCAGGGCGCCGGTCACGTCCCCGTCCTCGGCATCGTTCGCGGTGCCCGCGAACGCCACCGAGGTGCCCTGCACCACCGTCGCCCCGCTCACCGGCATGCTGATCGCCACCACCGGCGCCTGATCGACCACCGCCGGCTCCACCGTCAGCGAGACCGTCGCCGTGCCCGGGGCACCCGTGCTGTCCAGCGCACGGGCGGTGATCACGTGCTGGCCCACGCTCAGGCTGCTCACGCTGAACGCGCCGCCCTGACCGATCTGCCCGTCCAGGCTGGAACTCCACCTCAGGGCGCCGGTCACGTCCCCGTCCTCGGCATCGCTCGCGCTGCCGTTGAAGGTCACGCTGTCGCCCTGCTGGAAGGTGCTGTCCGGGCCGGGCAACGCGATCGCCACCACGGGCACCTCGTTGCCGCCCCCGGTGAATTCGATGTGCAGCAACGCCGCATTCGCCGGACGCGTGTCGAATGCGGTGGCGACCCGCTTGCCGGTGCCGCTGATCAGGAACGCCAGGGCGTTCCCGCTCGACCAGCCCGGCCGGTTGACGACTTCCTGCACGATCGGGATCAGATCCGGCGTGCGCTGGGCGAGGCCGACCTCGAACTTCGTCAACCATCTCGGCGGCGCCCAGCTCACGGACGCACCGGTCGTGGCACGCGATGTCAGATCGTTGGACGCGATCGAGAACCCGGGGGCGTCGTCGCTGGCCTGTGCCCGCAGTTGCAGGTCGGTATCGGTGCTGTCGGTCTCGTCGGCTTGGAACTGCAGGTAGGCGGCGGTGATGGTCGCACCCCGCGGGATCGCCAGGCCGGGGTAGCGCAGCCCGACCGTCTGGTTCAGGCGAGCGGCTCCCGACCCGTCGCGGACCAGTTCCAGATCCGGATCGGCCAGCTTCACCACCTCGCCGCCCTGCTCGGCATCGTCCGCGCCGCTGGCGATGCGCCGATCGAGCACCGTGGTGCCCGGTGCGCTGATGTTCACCGAGATCGAGGCATCGGCCTGCAGCGATGCGCTGTCCGATGCGGTCGCGGTGATGACGTGAGGGCCTTCGGCCAGCGTGCTCACCTCGATCACCGGCCCGGTACCCAGCGCACCGGCGCGGTCGGAGCGCCATTCGAGCGACGCGGCGACATCGCCGTCCTCCGCATCGTTCGCCGTGGCCTCGAAACGGATGTCGGTACCGGCACCGAAGCTTGCGCCATCGGCCGGTGCGACGATCGCCACCGCGGGCGGACCGTTCGGCACCACCTCGATCGATACGGTATCACTGCCTTCCGCACCGCCGTCGTCGGTCACGCTGGCCGTGATCGTGTGGGTGCCGTTGCTCAGCACGGCCGAGAACGAGGCACCGGAGCCGATCGAGCCGTCGAGGCTGGACGTCCAGGCTAGCTGCGAGGAGATGTCGCCGTCCTCCGCATCGTCGGCCGCCCCCGAGAAGGCGATCGATGCACCCGGAGCCACCGTGAGCCCGTTCGACGGTGCCGAGATCGCGACGGCCGGGAGCACGTTGGCGCCGAGCGGGGGCAGGGACAGCTCGTGGAGCCTGCCGTCGATGGCCGCCGCGTCGAGACCGTCCCTGCCGCGATCGACGATGTAGAGATGGTTGGTCGACGGGTCGTTGCTGCCGGGCGCGTAGGCCAGCCCGGCAGGCTTGTCCGCGTTCGCCGCGGAGGTGTCTATCATGCGGACCAGAGCGCCACCGGTGGTGACGTGGGCGACCCGGTCGGCCGGCTTGCCCACCACGTACAGATGACCGAAATCGACGTCGTAGGCGATGCCCTCGGGATCGGAGACCCCGAAGTCCAGCGTGCTGAAACTGGTCACGATGTCGTCGCCGCCGACGCCGGGAATGCCGTCGAAGCGCCCGTTCGGACCGGGGTTCACGGTGAACACCAGGTCTTCGAATCCCGCCGCGATGTGCAGGAAGCCGGTGGACGTGTCGAAGGTGACGCCTTCGGGATCGGGGGCCCCGAAAGCGCTGGTCCTGAATTCGGTACGGATGTCGTCGCCGGTGCCGAAGAGCCCGTCGACACCGGGATTGACCTCGTGGATCTTCTTGCCGTTGCTGTCCTGGCTGAAGAACAGGTGCTGGTTGGCGGGGTTGATGGTGACCCCGGCCGGCTCGGTCGAGAACGGGATCGTCGTCGCGGTGTCCAGCAGCGAACCGTTCAGCGCGGTCTCGAACAGGTTGTCACCGGTGAAGACGGGCGGGCCGAATTCGTTGACCTCGCCGTCGCTGACCAGAAGACGGTTCGCATAGCCCAGATAGACCAGGCCCGAGGGGTCGGAGCTGACCGGTGACCAGGCGGAGGTGTCGGTGGTGCGCACCAGCGAGGCGACATCGCCGCCGGCCTGCCCCAGGGCGGTGCCGCTGGACAACGCGGTGGACAGCGCGAACGCGGTGATCGCGATCCCGCCGAGCACCTTGCGACGAAGCGTGTGCCGGTCGCTCGTCCCGAGCGGGCCCGCGGAGCGTCTCGAATCGTCCATTTTCGTCAGGGCCTCGGTCGCTGATACGTTGCAGGCGCACGGTGCCCGCTCGCTGATCGATCGACTTGCACGGGACACCCGTCGCCAGAAGCGCAACCGGTGTCATTATTCCGTTGCATCGTAGCAGGGGAGTTTCCCGGCGTCAGAGTGCATCCTGCGAACCGTGGCCCGTGAACGGGCTTTCGGCCCTGTCCTATAGGCCAGGGTCAGTGCGGCAAAGCTTCCCGGATGACCGCGATCTGCGTCTCGTTGACCCGTTGCACGTCGAAGCGCGCGACGGCCAGCGCCCGGCTCGCCGCACCCATTTCGGCCACGCGCCCGGACGCCTGGAGCATCCGCTCCAGGGCCGAGGTCAGGCTCTGCCGATCGCGGGGTTGGCACAGGTAGCCGTTGATGTCGGGTTGCACGGTCTCGCGGCACCCCGGCGTGTCGGTGGTCACGACGGCCAGCCCGGACGAGAGCGCCTCGAGCAGCGAACGGGGGACACCCTCGCGGTAGTACGACGGCAGCACGAACACGTCGCAGCGGGCCAGCGCGTCGTGGGCGGAATCGGCCGGACCGTGAAAGACGATGGTGCCGCGTTCGTGTTCCTGCACCAGCCAGTCCGGATCGATCGCCGACGGCGTGCGCTCGGGGCGGCCCACCAGGTGGAACTCCGCGTCCGGGTACCGGGACGCGAGCGAACGGGCCGCCTCGACGTACAGGCGCACGCCCTTCTCCTCGAGCAGCCGGGTGAGCATCAGGAAGCGCAGCCGGGGCGGTGAGGAATACCCGGTCTTGGCCGGGTAGCGCTCCAGGTTGATGCCGGATCCCCCCACCAGGCACTGCGGCTGCGCCGCCGTCACGATGCGCCGTGCGGCGAACAGCTGCTGATCGTCCGGGTTCTGGAAGATCACCGACGCCTTGCCGCGCAGCGCCTGACGGTACAGGGCGCCGGTCAGCGGTTGCAGCACGCGCGCCTTGCGGCTCGCGTTCGAGAACGTGAACCCCAGTCCGGTGATCAGGGCCACGGCCGGCACCCCCAGGGAGTTCGCCGCCATGGCGCCGTAGACGACCGGCTTGATGTTGTAGGCGAACACCAGATCGATGCCGCACTCGCGAATGATCCGCCGCAACGCCATGAGGGTGCGCAGGTCGGCGCGCGGATCGAGCCCGGCGCGCGACATCGGGAACGTCTCGGCCGATGCGCCGAGCGCCAGCAGCCGTTCACGCGTCGGGGCCGGCATGTCCGGGGCGGCGCACACCACGCGGTAGCCGGCCGCGACGAGCTCGTCGATGAAATCGGCACGGAAGTTCACCAGCGACTTGGCCAGCGACGAGACGATCAGGATGGCCGGAGCGGTGGTGTTCACGATTTCGACGCTCGACGGCCCAGCATGGAGAGCCCGCCACCGGGCCACCCGATCGCCGCGGTGTAGAACAGGAACCGGCCGATGTGCAGGGCCGCGATCAGGATCGCCACCTCCGGTACCGAATCGCACAGGCCCACCCCGAGCAGCAGCAGCAGCAGGCTGAGCAGGTTGACGCGCATCATCGGCGACACCGTGAACCGGTTGTCGTTCAGCGCCTTGAGGTAGTTGAGCGCGATGATCGAACCGGCGGACAGCAGCACGGTCCAGGCGGGGGTCACCAGTTCGGCGTAGGCGGCTCCCAGGTAGAGCCCGAACACGGCCTCCACCAGCGGCCTGCCCAGGTAGACGGCGCCGGTGATGAGGGCTGCGACCAGGCAGGCCACCCCCACCCCTTCGGCGCCCTGCCCGCGGTCGGTGGTGCGCATCATGATCGCGACCACCAGCGGCTGGAGCAGCGACTCCATCGACTTGGCCACCAGGTACACGATGGCGATGCTGCCCGCCACCCCGGCACCGATGAACCAGCCGCTGGCGGTGATCAGCACCACCGGGAACGACAGGCGGATCAACCCGTCGAGCCAGCGGCTGGAGCTGAACGTCAGCAGCTCGGTCGCCAGCGTCCGGTCGAGCCGGCGCGGCGACACCGGACGGGTGCCGCGCCACAACCACCCCTGGTACAGCAGGGATATCGCACCGAGCACGATGAAGAAGACCTCGTAGCGCCCGACCAGCGCTGCGCTCGCGCCGGCCACCAGGATCGCCGCCACCTTCGACACCAGGTACAGGCGGGCGTAGGCCCGCACGCCACCGATGAAGCGTGCGTAGGGGTTGGACAGGTTGAACGATGCCTGGGACATCACCCACAGGTAGACGAACGGGGTGAGCCAGTCCACCCGCCCGGGCTCGATGCGCCACACCACCAGCAACGCGGCCAGGAAGAGGACGAACATCGCCGCGGTGACCAGCGCCACCAGCGTGCGCGCCGTGCCGGCGACGCGCAGCGTGGCCTTGCGATCATCGCGCCCGGCTGCCCGGATGAACGCGAAGTTCAGGGCCATGCCGCACACCATCACCGCGAAGCCGAGATAGCGCGTCACCACCGAATAGGCCGTGAACTCGTCCCGGTCCAGGTAGCGGGCGAGCACGCCCACCACCACCAGCATCGACAGCGAGGTCAACGCGGTGATGCCGATGGTGGCGGCGTAGTCGACCAGGCTCTTGCGGCGGCTCACGGCGCTGCGCGCCTGCCGAGCAGCGACGCCCACACCTCGTTGCGCAACTGCCGGTGGACGCTTGCCATGTCGCGCCGATTGTCGATCATCACCTGATCGACGCACCGGTAGGACAGCCCGTCGTTTATGCGGAAGCGTTCGACGATCTGCTCGTCGGTCTCCTTGCCGATCTTGTCGCGCTCGCGGTTGCGCTGCACCGCCACGTCCACGCCGACCCACATCTTCAGCAACAGGTCCGGGTCGGGCGAGGTGCGGTACAGGCGGTTCTCCCAGCGCGCCATGCGCCGCTTCAGGGCGCTGCCGCCCTCCGGGTCGAGCCGCGGGCTGTCCATCTTGCCGCCGTCCAGGCTGTACCAGCGGTCGGATATCACCAGCTCGCCCCGTGCGGCGGCCCGGAGCGCGGTGGCGGCGACGGCCCGCCGCTCGAGCGCCAGCGCCAGGTAGCGTGCGTGCGCGATCAGGCTCCGCGTATCCTTCGGGCGCGCCACCGCCTCGGGCGTGGCCGAGGTGGCCGGAGCGGCGGAGTCAGCCGAGGCGGCCGAGGCGGCGTCGGGCCCGCCGCGCAACGCCTGCCGAATGCGCAGCGCGAGCCGTACCGGCGCGCTCGCCAGCGTCAACCGGCCATGACCGTAGTGCACCCGCCGCACGTCGAACTCGGCGGCGAGCCAGTCGGCGAGCATGTCGACCGCCGTCGACTTGCCCGACCCGTCCAGGCCGACGATCGCGATGATGCGACCGCTGTCCACCCGCTTCTTGCGCCGCCGCAGCTTGTTGAGCGGGCGCAGCACGAGGTGCCCGTAGCGGCGGGCCCAGGCGCCCGCCGGCGTGAAGCGCGACAGGCCCGACAGTTCGAGCCGGTGGCGCAGGCCACGCCTCGCCTCGACCACCAGGCCGCCCGGGCCGCCCGGGCCGGGTCCACCCGGTACCACGCTCGACATCCAGCCCTGCAGCCGCGAGGTATCGAGCGTCGAGGACGGGGCGAGCGCCTCGAGGTGGGCGCTCTCCTCGGAGTAGCCGCGACGTTCCCGCGCGTACAGGAACAGCCCCGGCAGGCAGGACAGCTTGATGCGGCGGCGGAACGTGTGCAGCCGGTGCAGCAGCTCGGGGTCCGGCTGCAGGAGCCCGTCCTCGCCCGGGGTCGGTGGCCACGCTTCCAGGTACGCCTCGATCGGCAGGCAGTACTGCTTGAGGTGGCTCTCCCCGGTCACCAGCCTGAAGTAGACGTGCAGGTGGCAGAACCGGGCCGACACCTCGTCCCACGCGTAATGGTGCTCGACATCGGGGTAGGCGTAGCGCGAGTGCGCCCGCAGGAAGCCGTGCTCGCCCAGGGCGCGCCGAAAGGCTGCCGCCGTGGCCGGCCTGACGTACAGGTCCAGGTCCCCGGACCCCCGCAGCGCCGCCGGCACCTCGGTCAGGTTCTTCCACAAGGCGTAGCCGATGCGCTCGGCGTGCAGCTCGGCGAACAGCCGGTCGTAGGGTGTCAACATGGTGGGCATGGGTTCATTCGGCGTGACGGCCGCTCAGGCGCCGAACGCGTGGACGACCGCGCGCAGCCGTGCGCCGTCGATACCGGCCACCGCAGCGGGCACCGGGCCGGGGGGGACGATGCCACGCGCCGCCTCTTCCAGTCGCGATTCGTCGCAACCGATGCCGAGAAAACCGGTCAGCCGCCGCACGAGCGCCCGGAAATCCAGGCACAACGTCGCGTAGTCCACCCGCATCCAGCACGCCGGCGGAATCCTGGCGAGCTCCGATTCGAGCCAGCGCTCGATGCCGATCGCCTGGGCGACCACCTGCTCGTAGGGGTCGGCGTGCTCCAGCGCGGACAGCGGCACCATCGACTGCCAGCCCTGCAGGGAGCCCCGCGAGAGGCGCAGCTTGAGCAGCGACAGCGCCACCGATTCGGTATCGCGGTGGATGTACAGCCAGCGTGAGCCGGGGGCGTGGTTCCGGTGGAAGTCCGCCAGGTGCCAGGCGAGCGTGAACACCTTGAACAGGAACGGCTTGCCCGCCACCGCCGACATGCGCTCCAGCGTCTGCCCGACGCGTGACAGCGGCTCGCCGGGTGCGAGCGTCTGCACCATCGAGTCCACCCCCAGCTCGTCGAGCCAGAACCGTCCGAACTCGTGGGGTTCGGACACCCCGTCGGTGGCGCCGAAGCGCGAATGGCCGCTCCAGCGCTTCGGGTAGTCCAGCTCGCGCGCTATCGAGATGCCCAGTTCCGGGTACCAGTGAAAGCGCGCGATCAGGTTGTCGACGTAACCCGCCTCCGAGACGTGGCACAGGGCCTGGTGCAGGATCGTCGTGCCCGAGCGGGGCGCACCGACGACGAACGCGGCCGGCTGCGGTTCGTGCCGGTCGAACCGCAACCCTTCCAGGTGCCGGGTGGCCCGCCGGATCGGCGTGTCGGAGCTCACCGTGTCGGAGCTCACAGGTCGTCGACGTCGGCGGCGTTGCGGTCCATGACGACATGGCCGGGACGCAGCAGGGTTCCCACGGTGGCGAACACGATGGTCACGTCGCGCCACGGCCCCAGCGTGCGCACGTACTCGCGGTCCAGCCGGGCGCGCTCGGACCAGCGCAGCGTGTTGCGACCGTTGACCTGGGCCAGGCCGGTGATCCCGGGCCGGACCTGGAACCTGACCCGGTTGTCGTCCCGGAACTTGTGGTCCCACGACACCAGTATCGGCCGGGGGCCCACGAAGCTCATGTCGCCACCGAGGATGTTCCACAGCTGCGGTATCTCGTCCAGGGAGCTCTTCCTGAGCCACCGGCCCAGCGGTGTCACCCGGTTGCCGATCGGCCGGCCCTGCGCGTCCAGCAGGTCGTCGGCGTCGACCAGCATCGTCCTGAACTTGACGATGGAGAACGGTTGCCCGTCACGCCCGACCCGTTGCTGGCGAAACAGGGCCGGTCCGCCGTCGAGACGGATGGCGATGAAGATCACCGCCAGCAACGGCATCAGCAGCACCAGCAGCGACAGCGCGCCGAGCACGTCGACGCAGCGCTTGATGGCCGGATACGTCATCGGGCCGCCGCACGCGCAGGCGCACGGTAGCGCGGAAAGAAACCCGGATCGAGGCACCGGTTCGCCGCCGCGGCCTCGCGCAGCGCGCGATCGACGAGGGCGTCGTGCTGCACCGGCGAGACGGTGTAGCGCCAGGTCGAGAACGTGCGCACGTCCTTGGAGAACGAGGCCTTGAAGTCGAACAGCGTATCGGCCTGCCCGCCCAGGCCACCGCCCAGGTTGAAGTAGCGGTAGCCCTGCTCGGCGGCCTCGAGCCGCATGGTGTCGATCAGCAGCTTCGAGGCGTGCCGGCCGAGCCAGGCGGTGCGCGTGCCCGCCAGGTGGTACTGCACGGTGTCGCCGGTCTTCACGAACAGGGTACCCGCCGTCGCCTCGCCGCTGTCCTCGTCGATGGCCAGCAGGATGACGCTCTCGAAGTCCGTGCTCGAACGGAAGGCTCGGAAGTAGTCCGGATCGAAACGGTAGGCGTCACCCGCCTCGAGCCGGTCCATCGTCTCGGCGTAGATGTCCGCGAACAGGACGAGGTCGGCGTCCGTCTCGACCCGCCTGACGCTGCAGGTGCGTCGCACCCGGTTGAGCTGGGTCTTGAAGGATCGGCTGTAGCCGGCGCGGACCTCGTCCGGGGGCAGCGTGATGTCGATGTTGACGACCTGTCCGGCATCGCACACCTCACCCAGCCCTGCCAGCAACCGCTCCTGGTCCGCGATGTAGGGGTGCAGGCGCGAGAAGACCGTGACCGCACGGTGTTCGACCAGCCAGGCGGTCAGCGCCGCCGCGAAGCGTCCGGCCTCGTCCGCCTCCGGCGTGCGCGAGCAGACGGGCCCGCCGTACCCGTACACCGAGGTGTAGTCGTGGAGGAAGGTGCCGGGAATGCGTTCGCGCACCAGCGGCAGGGCGATCGTCAGACCCTCCTCGGTGTAGCTCAGCAGGACGAACGCCTGTTCCGCCGTGCACGACAACCGGTGGTAGTCGTGCGTGTGGTGGAAGTCGTGGCGCGGCAACACGCTCAGGACACGGTCCCAACCCGCCTTGTCGGTGACCTCGTCGATACCCGCCTGCCCCATCGCTCGATTCACGCTTCCCGTCCGTTGCCCGCCGGACGTCATCGGCCGTCTTGCCCGATCTCGCCCGGTCTCGCGATGCCGTGCCACGGATATGTCCGGTACGGCCCATGCATGACCGCCGCCGCATGGGTTCATTCTACATGCCGACGTCACGCCAGCCTGAACGACCGATTCACGAAACGGCGGATCGAGCGGCAGAAATACCGGTTTTCCCAGCATCGAATGCAAGAGCGGCACTATACACGGTGCCCGCCGTGCTCCTGCAGCGCCAAACCCGTCACAGAACGGACCTCCGAATTCCGAACCGCGCTTTCACCCTCGCCCGTAGAACGTGTAGGTTCGATGGCCCACCACCCGCGATGACCGTCGATACCCCATCGCCTTCCCCCTCGATCGAACCGGTTACCTGTCAGCCTATGCTCGATACCCCCTTCCCGCCCTGGCCCAGCTACACCGCCGACGAGGCCGCCGCCGTCAGCCGCGTGCTGCTGTCCAACCGGGTCAACTACTGGACCGGGACGGAGACGCGCACGTTCGAGAGCGAGTTCGCCGACTGGGCCGGGACCGCCCACGCCGTAGCGCTCGCCAACGGCACGCTGGCGCTCGACCTGGCGCTGGTCGCCCTGGGCATCGGTGCGGGCGACGAGGTCGTGGTGACGCCGCGCACGTTCATCGCCTCGGTCTCCTCCGTCGTCACCGCCGGTGCGACACCCGTGTTCGCCGACGTCGACCGGGAGACGCAGGCGCTGTCGGCCGAGACGATCACCGCGGTGCTGACGCCCGCCACCCGTGCGGTCGTGGTCGTCCACCTGGCCGGGCGGCCCGCCGACATGGACCCGATCATGGCGCTGGCCGACCGGCACGGCTTCCAGGTGATCGAGGATTGCGCGCAGGCGCACGGAGCCCGCTACCGCGGCCGGGCGGTGGGCAGCATCGGTCACCTCGGCGCGTGGTCGTTCTGCCAGGACAAGATCATGACCACGGGTGGCGAAGGCGGCATGGTCACCACCGACGACGAGGCGCTGTGGCGCCGCATGTGGGCCTACAAGGATCACGGCAAGTCGTGGGAGGCGGTGTACGAGCGGGAGCACCCGCCGGGCTATCGCTGGCTGCACGAATCGTTCGGCACCAACTGGCGCATGACCGAGCTGCAGGCGACCATCGGGCGGATCCAGCTGACGCGCATGCCGGACTGGCAGCGCACCCGCGCATCCCATGCGCAACGGATCTGGGAGGCGTGCCGTGCCTGCGACTGGCTGCGCGTGCCCACGGTCCCCGAAGACATCGATCATGCGGCCTACAAGGCGTACGCGTTCGTGCGCGAGGAGCGCCTGCCGGACGGCTGGACCCGGGACCGGGTGATCGATGCGCTCGTCGCCTGCGGCGTACCGGCGTACAGCGGCAGCTGCTCCGAGGTCTACCGGGAGCACGCCTTCGACGGCACGCCGTTCCGCCCGGCGGTCAGGTTGCCGATCGCCCGCGAACTGGGCGAGAGCAGTCTCATGTTCCTGGTTCATCCGACCCTGGGCGAGCCGCACATCGATGCCACCTGCGCCGCCATCGCCCGGGTGAACGGGCAGATCGGCCGGGCGGGTCCGGATCATCGCCGCGATGCGGACCCGCTGCCGATCAGCGCCTGCAACCGGTCGGCCAGCCGGCCGGCCTCGTCGTCCAGCACGTGCGACGGGTCGAAGGCGTAGACCAGCACACGCTCGCCGGCCCGTTCCAGGCGGGCGCGCTGGGCGTCCAGCAGTCCGACCGTGCGCGCGATCTCCCCGGTGGCACCGCCGTGCTCGTGACGCATCCGGCTGTCCTTGCCCGGCCGCTCCGCCAGGCGGGTGGCCAGCGTGTCGAGCGGTGCCGAGACGTACACGTAGGCATCCGCCTTCGGCACGCTGGAAAACGCCTCCTCCATGACCTCCTCAGGCACCCGACGGGTCGCGAAGGCCAGCGAGTAGAGCCACTGCGCGAACCCCTGGTGAAATATCAGCACATCGCACCGCGCCTCCTCGCGTCGCTGCATGGCACGCAGGTAGAGCAGCATCGCGAACAGCTTGAACGCGTCCCCCCGGGACCGCTGGCCGGTGCGCGACACCGTGCGCCAAGCGTCGAGGGCGGCCCCCGGACGCCCGAGCGCCTCCCCGATCACCCGCACCGCCTTGTCGATCGCTCGTCCCGCCCGCTGGAGGGGCCCTTCGGCATCCCGGAACCGGAAGCGGACATCGAGGCCCCGATCGGACAGTGCCCGGGCGACGGCACGGGCCACCGTGGTCTTGCCACTGCCCGGGGCTCCGAGGAACTCGATCAGCACGGGCCGCTTGCCTCCCCGTCCGTGCCGCCGCTGCCGATGTCGTCCATGCCGTCGCTCCCGATGCCGGTACCGCCGTCCCCGGCACGCTCCGGCTTCGGAGCCGCGGGACGCGGGCGCGTACCCTAGCAGAACGTGCGGACGGACGAACGGCCTCAGCGCTCGAGCGAGAGCGACAGGGTCAGCCGATCATCGCTTTCGAGGCGCTCGACGGTGTCGCGCTCCCGGATGACCAGATCCACGATCAGCAGCGCGGGGGGATCGGCGCCGAGGGTGCAGGTCAGGGTCCACCCGCCCTCGCCGCTTCGCAGCGCGCTGCAGGACACCCCGGGCGGGTGCGCCGTCTTTCCGTCGACCCCGGTGATGAACCAGCCGAGCGCATCCTGCTCGGGATCCGTGCCGACATCGGCCGGTGGTGGCAGCGGCAGCACGATACCGGCGAACGGTCCGCCGGGAAGCTCGTGATGCAGGGGCGTATCGTCGAGCAGCACCGGTGCGGTGTTCCCGGCCCGGGCAGGCTCGGCCAGGGTCGCACCGAACGCCAGCGACAGCCCTGCGAGCAGACTCGATGCACTCGCTCGAACACGGTTGACGGCACTTGGTGGCATGGTGGTCCGCTCGTGTGGCACACCATCGCCACGAAGGAGAAAGTCTCTGAAATCGAATGAAAAAAGTGACGCGCGTCTCACTTCAACAACCGCATAATACAAACTTGACATCCTGCAGGCAAGCGGTCAGATTGCGTCGCGAATCCGCTGACCGGAGCGATCTTTCGCCAACGGCGTCGGTGATCCTCCGCCCACGGTTGCTGCCGGCATGCTCCTGATCGGTCCGATCGCCTTTTTCGCCTACTTCGTGTTCGTGTTCGCCTCGGATCAGCGGCTGCCCTTCCGGCGGCCCGCGACCCCTCGCCTGCGTCGCAAGTGGCTGTACGGCCGTGCGCTGGCAGCCACCGTGCTGGCGAGCGGCGGTACGGGACTTGCGCTCTCGCACCCCGGCCTCGACCCCGGCGGCACGACCGTCGTGCTGGTGACCGCGGCGGTGGCCGCCGCCGGCGTGCTGCTCGCCGTCAGCCGCCACGTGCGCTCCTCCGAATGGGCGTACGTCAGGGCACGTCGGACCTCGCCCCGCCCGGTGGTCACCTCGCGCGGGCCATCCGGGCCCGAGCGCCTTCGCGCACGCCTCGCAGGACGCCGGGTCGACATCGACCTCGGCTGAACACTGCAAGGGAGCACCACTCGGCACAAGGCGCTCGGCGCAGGCCCGTCGGCGCCCGTCGATCCGAGCCGCCCCCCTTCCTGCGCACCCACGCTAGCCTAAAGTCAATCTACCAATCGCGGTTCTTACACTCGTCAAGAGCGAACCGTGTGACAGAATGGTGACTGTAAACAAATGTGTCCAGCGACGGAATCGATGCATCGGTGGCACGAAGAACAGGGAGCGTGAAATTGTCAGTCAGCACTACGACCCATCAGCGGTTTCCGTCGGCATTCGGCGCTCTCGTCCTCGCGCTGGCAAACACCGAACGTGGCAGCAAGCGATGGATGTCCATGTGCATGGACGCCTCATTGTCGGCGCTGGCGCTCTGGCTGGCGTACTCGATGCGCCTGGGCACGGCCTTCGACGACATCGGGTCCACCTGGCACTACTTCGTCGTCCTGCCGGTCGTGACCGTCGCGATCTTCCACTCGTCGGGCGTCTACCGCTGGGTCATCCGCTCCAGCAACCGGGAACTCGCCCGCCTCCTGCTCAAGGGCAGCGTCGCCTCCGCCCTGCTCCTCGTGCTGGCCACGTTCCTGTTCCCGGCCTCCATCGTCAACCCCCGCTCGCTCTTCCTGCTGTACGGGACAGCGCTCGCGGCGCTCACGATCGGTATCCGGTTCGGCTGGCAGGACATCGTCGGGGACGCCGTGCGCGGTGAACCGGTCGCCGTGTACGGTGCGGGCAATGCGGGCCGGCAACTGGTCCACCTGTTGCAGTCCGACCCGAACTTCCGGCCGGTCGTGTTCATCGATGACGACCCGGCGATGGTCGGACAGACCATCGCGGGGCTGCCGGTCATCGGCGGCGACGATGCGGAACTGGTCGCAAGGCTGGCGCGGCGCGATACCTCCCGGGTCATCCTCGCCCTGCCGAGGATCTCCGCGGCGAACTACGGCGGCAAGGTCAGCCGGCTGGGAGCCGCCGGCCTGTCGATCAAGACGGTGCCGAGCATCAACGAGTTGCTGGCCGGCACGTCGCGCCCGGACGAGATCCGCGACGTATCGTTCGCCGACCTGCTCGGGCGCCAGGAGGTTGCGCCCGATCCCCGTCAGCTGGGCCTTCGCGTGACCGGTCGGTCGGTTCTCGTCACCGGCGGTGGCGGGTCGATCGGCTCGGAGCTGTGCCGGCAGATCGCACAGCTGTCCCCCGACCGGCTGATCATCCTCGAGCACGGCGAGGAGAATCTCTACACCATCACCGAGGAGCTCAAGCCGCGGGCCCGCGGCCGGTTCGAGTTCGTGCCCCTGCTCGGCTCGGTGTGCGACGGGCGGCTGGTGGCACGGTTGATCGAGCGGTACGAGGTGTCCACCATCTTCCACGCCGCCGCCTACAAGCACGTCCCGATCGTGGAGGCGCAGCCCGTATTGGTGCGCATCTCCGCCGCGAAAAACCTGCGCGACGCCGCAGAGCGCAGTGCGCGCCGCGCAGGTGAAGATCACGTATCGGCCGACCGCCTTGCGGCCTGCATGTTACAGGGAGAAAGCGCATGACGCCTCCCGTCCATTCGTCCGGCACATGCCGGATGTCACGAACCTTCGCAGCAAAGGGTGCTGCAAGGAAACTGCCCGGAAGAGCCGCCTCTTGCTGCTCAATTGGGGCTAAATTGGAGAAGGTACTATGAGCGATAATAATGAGCGCTTTGGCCCGGGGGCATATTTGACTCCGGAAGAAGCCAAGGAGTTTCACAAACTCTTTGTGACCAGCTTTATCATCTTTACCATCATCGCGATCATTGCGCATGTGTTGGTGTGGATGTGGAGGCCGTGGCTTCCCAGTGTTAACGGCTATGCGATGCTGAACGACGCTGTCGAAACCGCAAGCGTAACCATCACAACATTTTTAGCATAAGGAGACGGTATCATGTGGAGACTTTGGTTAATATTTGATCCGCGCAGGACACTTGTCGCATTGGCAGTATTCCTGTTCGTACTCGCGCTTCTGATCCATTTCATTTTGTTGAGCACCGATCGCTTCAACTGGATTGAAGGGCCAGGTGCCGGTCCGGCTGCCACCGCTTCGGTGGAACAGTCAGAGCAACTAACCTGAACCCAAGCCCCTACGGAGTGCGCGGAGCATGGCTCCGCGTACCTCCCGGGAATTGTTAATATCATCAGTTTGTTCACCGTATCGGTGGCAGGGGATATGCTATGTCGCTGTTAAGCTTTGAAAGAAAATATCGTGTTCGTGGCGGTACGCTGATCGGGGGAGACCTGTTCGATTTCTGGATCGGGCCTTTCTATGTTGGATTTTTCGGGATTATTTCGGCGATATGCGCAATTTTGGGGACGGCATTGATTTTCTATGCCGCCTCGCTTGGGCCTACCTGGAACCCGCTACTCATTTCCATCAATCCGCCGGACGTGAGTTACGGACTTGGCCTGGCCCCGCTGAAAGAAGGCGGGTTCTGGCAAATCATCACCATGTGCGCGACCGGGGCATTCGTGTCCTGGGCACTGCGTGAGGTGGAAATATGCAGGAAGCTGGGCATGGGATACCATGTCCCCGTCGCTTTCGGCTTCGCCATTCTCGCCTATGTCACATTGGTGATATTCCGGCCGTTCCTGATTGGCGCGTGGGGTTCCGGCTTCCCGTACGGGATTTTCACCCATCTCGATTGGGTATCCAATACCGGATATCAATATGTGAATTTCCATTATAATCCGGCGCATATGATTGCAGTGTCGTTCTTCTTTACCACGACGTTCGCGCTGGCACTTCACGGTGCGCTAATCCTCTCTGCGGTCAACCCGAAAAAGGGAGAGGACGTAAAAACACCCGAATATGAAGACACGTTCTTCCGCGACTTTATCGG
>JAULKR010205430.1:0-16506 GCA_032356305.1 Prasiola linearis | reverse complement strand
TGCGTTGTTGGGGAAAAAACAATAGCCTCAGGCCGCGCCAAACATTGATTTTGAGTTGATAGTTGGGGAAGAAACGTGCTTTGAGAATGTCGTAGCTGATCTGCGGCTCACCTGCCTCGTTCAGGAACTCCGAAGAATAGATAATTTGACTGCCCTCTTCTTCAATTCGCTGCCAAATGGTCTTGAGCGAATCGTACTGCTGCGTAGCGATAAACGCCCCATTGAGGGCGCCTGCCGATATGCCGGCAACCACGTCGAAGTTTAACTTCGGATCGATTAACCCTGCCTCTCGGAGGTAATCAATGGCACCAATCTGAAAAGCACCTTTGAAGCCGCCGCCGCTCAGTACCAGAGCATTTTTTACTTTCTTTGCCATAGTTCTACGTATTCTGCCAACAAGATAGTATGATACCGGTGGATGGGTAGTCGTTAACTAGGCAAAATTACCCTTTTATCGAGCAAAGCGTTGAAAATTCCGTGTCAGAAGGCGATCCTTTGAGATGCTACGCGACCAATAAAAAATCAATCCCCTCCTGATAGCCTCGCTGCCGGAGAAATCGACGAATCTCATCGCGTCGCCCACGATTGCCCACGTAGGATAAAATGAAATACTGGCCCGGAGGAGCAATGTTTTGATAAAAAATACAGGGGAGGGTAGTGGTTTTGTCCGCTACTACGTCAATGATCGCTTGCACCTCGATGCCATCGCGCTCCAGCAACCGCATCCGTTGGCGCGACTTGCGCCCTCCTCCCCATACTACCACTCGGGGGTGGAAGGGATTGTGACGAACCAGCCAGCGGGCCAAATACTGCGTTTTGATGCGATAAAATGCCTCAGGCCTGTAGCGTTCGTCAGTGCGTGATAGACGATCGCCCGAATCGTACCAGTCGAGAAGCACCTCCGGGCACTTGGCGAGAGTCACTCCCCGATCGAGCCAGCGCAACCAGAGTTCGTAGTCTTCGGGGAATGGGCCGGCACGGTAAGCATCGTACTCCGTTAACAGGCTTGCCTGGAACATAACGGACGGATGAACCAGCGGAGATTCTACGAAGCGATTGCACTGAATTTCATCCGAGGTTACTAGCGTGTTTGCCCAGTCTACGTAGGCTTGCATACCGAGCTGAGGTTTGCCGCTGCTATGGTAACGTACTCGGCAACCTACGGCTTGTACGCGCGGGTGCGCCTGAAGGTAAGCGCACTGCGTGGCCAGCCGGTGAGGATACGCCATATCATCGGCATCCATTCGAGCAATGAGCGGGGCTCGGGCCTCTTCCAGGCTCCGGTTCAATGCGTGTACAATTCCAGTATTACCTTCATGCAGCACACGGATGCGTTGGTCTCGTGTGGCCCACTGTTGAGCCATGGCCTCTCCGTCGTCGGTTGAAGCATTATTGACCAAGATCAACTCCCAGTTGGTGAACGACTGGGCTACAATACTCTTGATGGCTCGCTCTAGCGTAGCCTGGGCGTTGCGAAACGGGAGAACGACCGAAACACGAGGCGACACGCTTAGCTGCTGGCTTTCGCCTTCATATATTTGCCGAAGTTTTTCTTAAACTTCTTGACCTTTGGCTTCGCCACGGACATGATGTAGGGGTTATTCGGGTTGTTCTCGTAGTAATTCTGGTGGTAATCTTCCGCATCGTAAAAAGTACCAAATGGCTCAACCTGCGTTACGATTGGTTTGCTATATTTTTCTGATTCAGTAAGATTCTTGATCGATGTTTCAATAGCCGCCTTCTCTTCAGAATTACGGTAGTAAATGGCAGAGCGGTACTGCTCGCCCACGTCCGGGCCCTGTCGGTTAAGTTGGGTAGGGTCGTGGGTACCCATAAAGATATCGACCAGTTCGGGATAGGTGATTTGCTGGGGATCGTAGTAAATCTGTACGGCTTCCGCATGAGTCGTTTTTCCGGCACTTACCGCTTGGTAGGTAGGATTAGGCTGATCGCCACCGGTGTAGCCCGATACTACGCTCTCTACTCCGCGTACGCGTTCAAACACCGCTTCGGTACACCACAAGCAGCCACCTGCGAAGGTCGCCGTGTCCAACTGCGCCTTTTGCGCGTCAGTTAGAGCGGTGGGTTCTACAGTAAGGGAAGCCTGTGACACCGAAGTGCTAGTCGGCGACTGACAAGCGAACAAACCTATGATTGATACTACAGAAAGTATGTATTGCATGCTAATATTGATTAAGTTCACTAATCCCAACGAGGAGCTTCCGCGAAAAGTTTGTCACAAATTGATAACATCGACGGTCTACGAATGACAGGCTCATGAATTCGAGATGATCTGCCAGGCGTCGTGGATTTAGCTAGTACCTCACAATACGTATATTGTGGGCAAATGCTTACGAACCTAACCTTTACTAACATGCATCGTCGTGATTTTATACGATCAGGAACCACCATTGCTACATGGGCTTTCGCCGGGCTGCCCGCCTGTCAAGCGAGTCATCAGGCTCCAACGATCACCGCCAGCAACGTTCCCCTGTGGAAAGGCTTCAACCTACTGGAAAAGTTTAGTGGAAAAAGCAACGAGCCTTTTCAGGAAAATGACTTCGCCATGATGGCCGATTGGGGATTCAACTTCGCTCGCCTACCGATGTCGTACTGGACTTGGGGTGATCTCAATGACTGGAGCAAAATAGACGAGGCTACCCTTGAGCACATCGATCAGGCGATTGCTTACGGACAGAAGCATCGTATACATGTCAATCTAAACTTTCATCGGGCTCCCGGTTACTGTATCAATCGGGGAGAGGTAGAGCCCTATCAGCTCTTTGAGGACGAAGAGGCGCAGGAAGCCACCCGATTTCACTGGCGGACCTTCGCCGAACGCTACCGGGGTATTCCCAGCGATCAGCTAAGCTTTGACTTACTCAACGAGCCCCCCGACATTCCGGAGTCACAGCACAATCCGGTAATGCTATCTATCATCGACACCATCCGAGATGCCGATCCTGAGCGGTTGATTGTCGTGGATGGTATCGCCGTTGGGCGCGATCCTATTCAGGGGTTGGTCGATCAGGAGGTGGTGCAAAGTACCCGAGGCTACTATCCGATGCCCATTAGCCATTATCAGGCCTCCTGGATACCGGGCAGCGACACTTGGCCGGTACCTGCCTGGCCCCTGAAGCAGGGGGATAAGCCGGTTGTCGACCAAGATCAGTTGCGAAAGCAACTGATTGAGCCCTGGAAAGAAGTCATTCAGCAGGGAGTAAAAGTGCACGTAGGGGAGTGGGGCGCATACAATCGTACGCCGCATGATGTGGCCTTAGCCTGGATGGAGGATTTGCTGCAACTATGGCAGGAAGCCGGCTGGGGATGGGCCGTATGGAACTTCCGCGGTTCCTTTGGAATCTTGGATAGTGAGCGCACTGATGTAGACTACGAACAGTATCGGGGCCATCAATTGGATCGGAAAATGCTAACGTTATTGCAGAAGTATTTGTAACTTACCTGGATGCACATTGCTGACTGGCACGATGATCAAGCAGCTTTGTCACAATTAGTTATCACGACAACAACCCTATATTTCATGAAGAAGATATTTTTCCTTCCCGGTACCCTCCTGGTAGCTGCGCTACTAATAGGCCTCATGGTTTTCTGCACGAGTAAAAACGAGATCAACGTATTGGTTTTCTCCAAGACTGCTGGCTTCCGACACACGTCTATCGAACCTGGTGTCAAAGCGGTCAAGAAACTAGGTGTCCAGCACGGGTTTTCGGTTGAAGCTACCGAAGATGCGGGCGTCTTTACCGAAGAGCAACTAAAGGAGTATGAGGTGGTAGTGTTTTTAAATACTACCGGGGATATTCTAAACGAAGAGCAACAGACCCAGTTTGAGCGTTTTATCCAGGCAGGCGGGGGGTTTGTAGGAATACACGCTGCAGCAGACACGGAGTACGATTGGCCCTGGTACGGCAAATTAGTGGGAGCCTACTTCAACGGGCACCCCAACGACCCGAATGTGCGAGAAGCCACTTTACGCATCGTTGATGCCGATCACCCGGCAACCGCTCCCTTACCGGCCGATTGGACACGCGCTGATGAGTGGTATAACTACAAATCGATTAATGAGGAGAACAAGGTGTTGATCAACCTTGACGAAACCACCTACGAAGGGGGAACGAACGGGGAGTCTCACCCCATCGCGTGGTACAAAGAATACGACGGTGGAAGAGCTTTTTTTACTGGATCGGGACACACCGCCGAGTCATTTTCAGACTCTCTGTACCTGCAGCATCTGGTCGGAGGTATTCAGTACGCCATCGGGGAGGAAGTATCAGTTGATGCTGCCCGGGAGACTTCTACCGCAGCTTCTGAGGAAAATTAGTCTAGAAGTCTAACCTCTATATCTATGAAAAATTCTTGTACATCGTACATCTTGCTTTTGGCACTAATCGTGGCTGGCTGTGCCACCGCTAAAGTGGCAAAGGATACTCCTGCCGGGGAGTGGGAGTATACCGTCATGAACACACCTGATGGTGATGTGATGGGAACCATGACGATTCAACAGAACGGAGAAACGTACACCGGTAAGCTCGCGTCACCCGCGGGTACGACCGAACTTAATAAGATGGCTATCGAGGACCAACAACTGTCATCCTCTTTCTATTATCAGGGGACGCCGCTGCAGCTGCGTGGAAGTTTTTCTGGTGATACCTTTACCGGTAGTGTGAGTGCGGGAGGGCAAAGTTTTCCGATGGAAGCGACACGAGCTTCCAATTGATCATGCGAAAGGCCGTGGCTCTTTAGCGCTGACGGCCTCTTACTAAAAATATCCTAACTAGGATCTGTTAATCGTCTTTCTCGGCGTAGCCACTCAGGCTTTGTGACAGGCGGTCTAGCTCCATTTCTATCTGCGCAACTGCCTGATTGATCGCTTCGCTTGATTGCGTCCAGTCGCGTTCCTGGAGAGCTTGCACCTCGTTAACCTGTCGATTTACTTGCTGCTTTTCCCGTTCTAACTCCCGGATGGCTGACTCCATATCACCGATAGCCGCTGAGTTAGATGATTTTTTGGCGGTCTTTTTTAGGTCACCGATTCGCTTATCAATCTGCCCGATACGGTCTTCTAGCGATGCCACACGGGTGAGCTTGTAGTCGATATAAAATTGCTTACGCGACGCAATGGCTTCCTGAGCCTCGGTTTGGGCTTCACGGGCTGCCTCGCGAGCGTCTTCCAGATTATCTTGAATATCACTTTTGGTAAGTTCCCGGCTACAGCTGGACATAATAAGCACGGCGGCGATGGCTACTAGAAAAAAACCTTTCATATCATTAAACTTGGGATAGTATACAAATAAGTAATTATAAAAATATAACTAGATGAGTGCTGAAATGTTTACGATATTTATTACCAAGAACACCCCAGCCACGCTTCAAATACTTCACGTTCTGTGGGGGTAGCATCGGCCCGTTGAGAGATACTATACACCGGAAAGTACGTTTCCTCTCCGGCTACCAGCGTCAGGTACTTTACTTTGTGTTGCCGAAGTACTGTAAGGTCAACGGACGCGCGTCCGTTGAACAAGCCATCTATTGAATCACCGACCGGGGCTTGTCCGTCGATCGCCAGGATCTGGTCGTTGAGGCTCAACACCCGAGAAGCAGGGGAATCAGGCGCGATTTTCTGCACCACTTGATAGGTATCGCCGGTGCCGGTTCGAAAGCCAAACTGCCGCTCAGTCGGCAGCGCCGACACCAGGCGGTCAAACTGGCAGCCTACCCCGGTCAGCAGTTCTTCTAGCTTCGCTTCTAGCGGTTCTATTCCGAATATAAACCGCTCAAAATAATCATTGATCTGATTGCCCGATAAGTCGGCGACGAGCTTCTGGAGGTCGTTCAAGGAGTAACCTCGCTCTTTTTTGCCGAAAAAGTCCCACAGATACTGCATAAACGTGTCTAATGAATGTTCTCCATCGGTTTGCAAGCGCAGTTCTAAGTCTAGAATCAAGCTCACCAACGCCCCTTTTACGTAGATAGATACCTTACGGTCGGGCACACCAGGCGAATACCCATCTAACCATAGGTCTTGCGAAGAGTCGATCAATGTATGGTTGAGGCGCCCGAAGTTATCGAAGTGGCGCTTAAATAATTTGTTAAGCTCCAAGAAATAAGCCTCCTTCGAAAATATTCCACAGCGTACCAAGAAAAGGTCGCCGTAGTAGGTGGTTACTCCTTCAGCGATAAATCCGGTCGGGAAGTAGTTCTCTCGGGCATAGTCGTAGGGCATCATTTCACGCGGACGAATGCGAATGATGTTCCAGGTATGAAATAATTCGTGCGAACTCACTCCCAGAAATTCGTAGTACCAACTGCTATCTTCTACAATTTCGTGGTCAGGACCCAGGGCAATCACTGTTGAGTTGAAGTGTTCTACTCCGTGGTAAGCCCGATAGGGGAGCAATTGGTACAGAAAGTGGTAGTCGGAGGTGGGGAAACCATTCATCATATGCACCTGTACCTCAGTAAATGCCTTGAACTTCGCCAGGGTCTTGGCCTTGTCTAACCGACAGTGCCCCTGAAACCACAGGTGAAAGTGGTGCCCCGCTACTTCGTACTGCCAGTGCGTAAGCTGGGGGCTGGCAATAATCGGGCTTTCGGCCAGGTGATAAAAACTGGGAGCTTGCAATACGTGCTTGCTTACTTCGGTTAATCCTCCGGCAATTTTGTAGTCGTCGGGCAAATTGAACACCAACTCATACGACTCATCCAGTCGGTCATCTACATAAAGTATGCAGTTGACGAAGTTGATATACAACTGCTCTTCATCCAGCCAGGTACTGCCTGCGTTTAGTTCCCCAGCGTAGTAGTCATATATCACAGTGAGAGTCTTGATACCAGCGGTTGCTACCTCCCAGCGGTCTTTGGCTACTTTTCGGTACTTCAGTGGCTGACCCTGCTCGTTGCGGATAGCAAACTTTCGGATGTTTTTGGCAAAATTCCCCAGTTCGTAGCGTCCGGGTCGCCAGGCCGGTAGTTGCAAGTAGATGGTTTCCTGGGCGATATTTTCTACGGTTAGCTGAAAGTCAAGCCAGTGTAGGTTGGGATGTTCATAGGAGATTTGGTAGTGTAGCATAGCGACTGAGCGGATTAGAAAAGGTGAAAATGCACAAATTTTACAAATAATGTAACGCGCGGAGCAAAAGTGTTGAGGGGTTCGTGTACTTTTGGCCAAGCAAGATTCGGCACACACGATCGTGTAGCATGCGTGTGGTCGGATACACAATTCTCCATCCAATACATGACCGTATGTCGTACTATTCGTTGCTGCTGGTGGGTGTAGGGGGCTTCATAGGAAGTGTATCTCGTTTTTTAGTCGGAGTAGGAGCTGCCCGAATCATGCCGGGCTATTTCCCCTATGGCACCTTTGCTGTCAATCTGATAGGCTGTTTTCTGATTGGAGTATTTTATGGAATAGGAAGTCGAGAACTACTGAACGACCATCAAAGCAAACTCTGGGTGATTGGGTTTTGCGGTGGTTTCACCACCTTTTCTTCGTTTTCATATGACGGTTTGCGTATGTTGCAAGAGGGACAATTACTTTCGTATGCTTGGTATACCGGCGGGAGTGTCCTGTTAGGCTTGCTAGCTACGTACGGGGGGTGGCTATTAGTCCGCCTGGCTTAGGGCGAACGCTAGTCGCAAAAAAAGCGTTTCGGATGCAGAACAAACGAAATCAGCCTCACGAAAAATTCACGAGGCTGATCTGTAACATTTAGTTAAGGGTAATTCTAAAACAAGTTGTTCTTATCTTGAAGAACAACCTGAGATTTGTCGCTCAATGTAAAATGTCGCTTAATACAAAAGGTTAGTTTGTATCGCGATTTACTACCTTGAGAATACCATGCCGCAACCGCGTATATTTTTCAATTCGTTGAAAATCAGCAGAGTGCGATAGTGAGAAAAGAAATCAGGGCTGAGATGCTCTCACCAAAGAAGCCCTATTGTTACGCAGACTGTAGAAATTTTCTACACTTTTGCCGAGACGATCAGTAAATTCGGCGAAAAGCAGTCAGATGATGATTTGGTACAAATTTTTCTGATATTGTTCGTATGGCCATGAACAAAAGTACCCCGCTTACCAGAAACAACGCGCTGAAGTACAAGGTAGTGATTGGCTTTGTGCTGGTGCTTTCAGCACTAGGGTTTGCTTCCTACATATCCTATCAGAGTTTTGAGGATCTGACTAAAGCAGTGAACATCATCTCTTCGCCTGATCCTACGCTCGAGCAGATCGACCAAATGCTGGTGACCATTACGCAAACCGAAAATGCACTACAAGAATACACCGTTTCCAAATCTGAGGAGAAGCTTCAGGATTATTCGCAGCACGTCGACCGAATCAAGCAGAGCGCCGGATTGCTAAAGGAGAAATCGAGTAGTGCCGAAAAAAACGTCGATGCTATCCTCAACCTGATTGATGCCAAGCTTGTCAACTTAGAAGCCTTCAAAGACATTACTCAACAGCGCGGCGAGTTCGATTTTTACAAAAAAGCGCTAAGAGAAATTGAAGAAGGGCGGAAATTGCTTGCCGCGAGAGATTCTACCCACTTCTTAGAAGAAGACAGGCAGAAGAAAACTCTGGTGAGTCTGGAACGGTTTAGGAGCCTTATCGAGAATAAGGAAGCTCCTTCCGCCAAAGAAGTCGCAGAGCTACCGGCTGGTTCTGTCAAAAAGATTCTTCGCCAGGTACGAAACCAGCAAGCTGTGCAACAGCGTGAGCTCGACCGCAAGGAGTTGGAGTACCTGGAGAACAACGCCCAGGTAATGGGAAACATCTACGGACTGCTGAGCCAACTTAAGCAGAAGCAACTGGCCAGCTATCGGGTGCGGTCTCAACGGGCCAAAGCCTCCATCGGAGACGCTCTGGTTCGCATCAGCATCATCCTGTTAGTTGCACTGTTCAGTACCGTGCTCATAGTATACCTTATCCTAGCCGATATTACCCGCAGCGACTTCTACAAGCGTCGGTTGCTGGTGGCCAAGTCGAACGCCGAAAAGCTGGCGCGCGTCAAAGAGGATTTTCTGGCCAATATGAGCCACGAAATACGTACTCCGCTCACGGCTATTCTAGGTTTTGCCGAACAACTGCGCTTTACTCCCTTAGACAATCGACAGGAAGAATACCTGCAGGCACTGGATGCTTCTTCTCAGCATCTACTGGCCTTGGTGAACGATGTGCTAGATTTCTCGAAGATAGAGGCAGGGGGACTTGCCCTGGAGCGGGTGCCTTTCTACGTGCTGGAGGCCATAGAAGAAGTGCAGTATGCCCTACAGCCACAAGCCGAAAAAAAGGGCCTCTTTTTACGCATCGAGGCGGATGAGGAGCAATTAGGTTATGTGGAAGGCGATGCGTTTCGGCTCAAGCAGGTTTTGTACAATCTGATATCCAATGCCATAAAATTTACGCACGATGGGGGCATTACGATTTCCGTGAAGATGGCGCCTCATGCCCAAAATGAAATCAAGACCATCATCGAGGTGCAAGATACTGGTATTGGTATCGCTCCCGACAAGCTGGATTCAGTGTTTCGAGTATTCAGTCAGTCAGATGCTTCTACCACCCGTAAGTACGGCGGCACTGGGTTAGGACTTTCTATTTGCAAAAAGTTAGTCGCCATGCAGGGGGGCACGATCGGAGTGCAGAGTACCGTAGACCAAGGAAGCGCCTTTCGGGTCGTGTTACCGTATTTGCTCGCCCCCGAGCCAGAGGAAACAGCTAGCACAGAAGAGTTGCTGGGCGATGATATCGTCATCAACTACCATGGGCAGGCCTTGGTGATTGATGACCAGCCCCTGAATAGCAAACTCCTAGAGCTGTCGTTGAAGAGCAAGGGTATTGAGACCATTTCAGCTACCTCAGGGCGGGACGGGCTAGCCTACTTGCAGCAACAATCCTTTGATATCATCTTCTGCGATCTGCATATGCCTGAAATGGACGGAAAGCAGGTGATCCAGGCTATGATGAACAATGCCTCAGTAGTAGAACAGCAGATTCCGATTATTGCTTTCACGGCCAACGTGTTGCCTCAAGAAAGGGACGAATACGAAGCTCTGGGTGTAAAAGACTTTTTATTTAAGCCCTTCAGCCACCGGGATCTCGACCGCTTGCTGACCAGTTATTTGTCGGTAGCTTCCGTGGCCAACGACCGCGATGATCGTCCTGATGAGAGGGTGACGACCGGTACTGCTTTGTACTCACTGGCGGGGGTAAAGCAGTTTACCGGAGACGATGACGGCCTGTTGATCGACTACTTAGAGAATTTTATCAGTTCGTATACGATTTCAGTAGAAAAACTTCAAGAGGCATTGCACGATCACCAGATAGCCCAGATATCGTTCTACGCGCACAAAATGGTTTCTCACGCTGAGCTATTACAGCAAATGGAACTGACGACCACCCTGAAGAAGCTGGAGCATCTGTCAACAGACGATGTGATTACCGGTGAGATTATAGCGTGGGTAAGAATAGCCACCCAATGCACTACACAACTGATTGAGCAAATGCAGATAGAAATAGAGCGACTGAGCCAAAAAGTGATATGAACAATAGCCTATTACTCCAAATTGTAGCGTTTTAGCTTATTATATAGAGTTTTTCGATCGATGTTTAGCACCTTGGCGGCCTGAGTCTTGTTGTACTTTACCTTGATCAGGGTCTCTTCAATGAGGGCCTTTTCAGTTTTCTCTTGCATAGCCTTGAGGTCCGGGTTTCTGATTGAGGCAGCGAAGTCTTCTTTCGCCTCTTGTGAAACAGGATACACAATTTCGGGAGGAAGTGTATCGAGAGTAATCTGGTCGCTGGTTGATAATAATGTGGCTCGTCGCACTACGTTTTTCAGTTCCCGGATATTACCTGGCCAATGGTAGGTTTGAAGCCGATCGATCACTTCAGAAGCGAAGCCACTAATGTTTTTGTTAAGTTCACGATTGGCCTGATCTAAAAAATAACGGGCGAAGAGTGAAATGTCTTCCTGCCGCTCTCGAAGTGCCGGCACCTTAATTTGGAACTCATTCAGTCGATGAAATAAATCTTCTCGAAAATCACCGACCTTCACGGCCTGCTCCAGATTCTCGTTAGTCGCCACAATCAGGCGGACGTCTACTTGTATATCTTTCGTGCTTCCCAGCTGTCGCACGGTTCTTTCCTGCGTAGCGCGCAGCAGCTTCACTTGGTTTTCGTACGACAGATTCCCAATTTCATCCAAAAACAACGTGCCTCCGTTGGCCGCCTGAAACTGACCAATTTTATCCTGGAGCGCTCCGGTAAAGGCACCCTTCAGGTGACCAAACAGTTCGCTAGCAGCTAGCTCTTCCGACAGTGCCCCACAGTCCAGTGCTACGAAGGGTTTACCAGCCCGCCGACTTTTTTGATGAATCATACGTGAAACGTATTCTTTTCCGGTACCACTCTCCCCTTGCACGATGACCGAAATGTTTGTCGGAGCCACCAGATCGATGTGCTTATTCACCTCCAGGGCCTTTTGACTGATACCCTCTACAAAAGAAAATGACGAGGAAGATGAACGGGCAGGCTGGGGGGGAGCCGCTTTTGGGTCCTTTCGTTCTTCGAGAGCATTGTTGATAGACAAATGAATCTCATCAGGATTAATCGGCTTCGTCACGTATTCGAAGGCACCCAACTGCATTGCTTTCACGGCGGTCTTTATGTTCGAGTAGTTGGTCATGATAATGACCGGAAGGTGAAAGTACCGCTTCTTAATGTTTTTTAGTAATTCCAGGCCGTCCATATCGGGCAGCCGGTAGTCTATTAGCACAATATCGTACGACTCTTCGTACACTTCTCGGATGCCTTCTTTCGCCGAGTAGGTTTCTTCCGTCTCAAATCCCTGTTTATTCAGGAAATTTCTCAGAAGCGTACAAAACGCGGGATCATCGTCAATAATAAGTATACGGGACATGCTTGGGTAGCTGGTTACAAATCGGCACAAATATACAAAAAATACGCCTTCGCCGATCTTCAATAGAAGGAGAGAACTACTAGTAGGAGAGGACTACGAACAAAAAAAGCTCTGAACTCATACGAGCTCAGAGCTTTTAGCAATGTGGACCAAGGGCAGGAATTATTGCTGCTCTCCGTCCTGGTCATACATAACTGTTTCTTCAGTAGTACCGTCGGTAACAGTGAGTTCGTACTTCGGAGACTCAGTGCCTTCCGCAGGGGCCATTTCGTAAACGGTTTGTACTTGCCACATGGCGTAGTCAGATCCTTCAAAAGCAGACTTCACGGCATCGGGCAGTTCATCAAACTGAATTTCTTGCATTTCAGCAGAAGCAGTGGCGTCGTCAGCCGGCTGCTCTTCTTGTAAAGGAGCTTCCTCTTGCAAAGGAGCCTCTTCTACCGCAGATTGATCTTCAATTATTACATCTTCAGTAGGCTGCTCTTGAGCGAACGCACCACCAGCCAGCAAGAAAGTCATTGCAAAAAGGGCGAAAAATAACTTTTTCATAATTCTTAAAAATTAAAGGTTAAGATAATTTATAGTAACAGATTCACACAACGAAAGCGAAATACTGTGCCATAAACCAATGTAGATCATAAGTAACTGGTTTAAAGCGAATTACGATAAAAGCCAAACGTAGCCAAGTAGTAGGAGAGGGGGGAATTATAGTGACATCCGTACGCGTTTTGTAGAATGTTTCTACAGGTAAGATCAGTCGCTCAGTAACTTTCGTCTTCGGAAGGAAAGTCTCGCTGCTTCACATCCTGGATGTATTGCTTAATTGCCTCATCCATGGTAGTTTTTAGGTCGGCGTAACGCCGTAAAAAACGAGGATTGAAATCCTGCGTAATGCCCAGCAAGTCATGAATAACCAGTACTTGCCCATCGGTACCGGCACCAGCACCAATACCGATTGTGGGAATGGTTAACTCCTGAGAAACCTTCTGGGCCAACGTTGCAGGCACCTTTTCCAATACGATCCCAAAACAACCACTGGCTTCTAGCAGGTGCGCGTCTTTCAGAAGTTTGCTGGCTTCGTCTTCTTCCTTGGCACGTACGTTATAAGTGCCAAACTGGTAGATCGATTGGGGGGTAAGCCCCAAATGGCCCATCACGGGTATACCCGCACTAATAATACGGGTGATTGATTCTTCTACTTCTTTTCCGCCTTCTACTTTTACTCCATGCGCTCCCGACTCTTTCATAATACGAACGGCTGACCGCAGTGCCTCGGAAGAATTGCCTTGGTACGAACCAAAAGGAATATCGACAAGTACAAAAGCTCGTTCTACCGCCCTAATCACTGAAGAAGCGTGGTAGATCATTTGATCCAAAGTAATAGGAAGGGTCGTTTCGTGGCCAGCCATCACGTTGGAGGCTGAGTCGCCTACCAGAATGATATCAATACCTGCCGAATCCACGATTGAAGCCATTGAGTAATCATAGGCGGTGAGCATGCTGATCTTCTCGTTCCGCTCTTTCATCGCCTGAATCTGATGCGTAGTAATTCGTTTGAGGTGCTGAGAATGAGTTGGTTTGTGTACTGACATATTTGCGTTCATTCGATTTACTCGCAAGAACTATGGGCAGTAGCGCGAAATACGTGCGAATAAACTCTGGAAAGGTCCAAAAGGGGATTGCAGATCAAGAGTGCCAACTTACGTACTCAAAACCAGGAATAAAAGCTTTTTTTTGCTCGCTTTGCTATTTTGACTAATTTTTAGTAGCATCCCCGCTTGCTAAAGGATAGTCTATTACTGGGAAACAGCAATTAGCAGCGAGCAACGTTGTCATCCATAGATTTTTACTCTAGGTGATTTTTACGCGGCTCGCGTTCTTTCTGACGCTTTTTGAGAGTATCGGGCATTTCGTTGAGCATGTAGTGACCAAAACAACAACACCTTGAAATTTGAACATTATTGTTTTAAAATTGTACTATATATATAAAATATAGTTGAAATGCATCAATATCCTGAATTAATGAAGGTTCCGGAGTCAGCAGAGCGGTTTTACAATGAGTTCAAAGCCGTATTGCCGCAGGACAAATTTTTTACCGATCATGTGTTTGTGGAATACTGTGATAACTTTCAGTATGCATATCATAAGTTTCTACGGCAGCATCAGAGTAGTGCTTACAAGGTAAACACGCTGATTCGCTCGTATTTCTATGAAAATCAGGGATACGTAAAGCGACTGGCCTTATTCGCAATTTTTATCAAAGAATTCTTAGAGGAAACTGAGGAGATGTTGCTGGATAATGAATACTACGAGTTGATGCATCGTATGCATGACTCAAAAACTAAAATAAGCGTCTTGGTAGGAGCCATGATGAGTGATTCACTATAAGTTCAAGAGGAGCCCAGTCTGGCATTCTGTGTGAAGCGCGTAAGGTATCCTTGCGCGCTTTTTTTGGCTTATATACGATTGCGTCTGAGTCGCTTGGCCAAGGTTGAGTAATCGATAAAATACAGAACACGTACCGATACACTATTGGATTTGGGAGCGTCCAGCATGGTGTCTACGTTAGCGAAGTAGCCATCAAGTAACACGTTCTCGTCGTTGATGATACTATTTTTCCAGACAACGCTAATCTCACTAGCCGGTGCGAAGGTATAGCTATACACCATGTCTACGTTGAAGGCATTGTAGTTTCGATCCTCTTCGCCCTGATAGTCGCTGGGCAGATAGGTGCCCTGTTCGCTTAGGTCGTAGAACTCTTGGTAGCGTACTTCCGACCAATAGTGGCGCATCCGGAATGAGAGTCCCATCTTATGATTGAAAGTATATTTCGTGTTGAATATATTGCTGATGGTCATGATATCGCGCCTTCCGAACACAATTTGATAGGCACCGTCTTCCAATTCTATTTTTTCGGCGAACCCTACGTCACTCAGACGAGCACTGTAGCTGGTGCTACTCGAGAAACTAAGTCGGTTGTTGACTCTAAACCGGGGACTCACGCTAAAGCGCAAGCGTCGCTGGTCCTGAAAATCATAGTCAGTATAGCCGGCGTACGTACCTACTGCCAAGCGGTTGCGGCCGTCGGTTCTAAACGACATTCCCATCGAGTGATACGAAGGAAAAACCACGTAGCGGCCATCTACCCGAGGCTCAAAGTAATCGTACTCTTTCGTAGGAGAAATATCGTACGATAGCCCAAATGAGTTGAAGTTTCGGAATGTGCCACGTACGGAGGCTGAAATGGTGCTGCTCGTGTAAACAGCGGGTTGATAGAGGCGGCGGTACACCACGTCTAGGTCAGAATACAAGTTGAGTAGCTTCCAGAACGGACGATAAATATTGTAGCCAATGTTGGCTGAGGTACGAATTTCGTTGCTGGCTCGCAAAAAACCCAGGTCATTCGGGTCATAGGTGTCACTCTCGATATAGTTGGTGATAGATGCGCGGAGATTTCCACTTGATTTAGCCAAGGTCAATGATGACGTAAATCCAAACTCATCGCCATCTTCGAGGCCGTACTTTTGGCTGACCGCCCCCCGGCCGGCTACGGTGAAGCGATTGCCGCGGTTGCTCAGGCTAAAGGCCGTGCCTGTCAGGTTGGCATCGTAATAACTGCCTTGACGAAGCACGTTCGTATTGATCAGGCTAACGTATGAGTTGTTTTTAAGGCTCTGATCCAGGGCAATCACGTTATAGTTGGTCAGCGGACTGGTAACTACCTCGCGTGATTCGCCGGTTTCTTGGTTGGCGATACGGGCCTTCATGATACCCGTAAGCGCATTAAATACTCCTAGTCCAAAACCGCTCGATGTCCGCCCCGATACCTTCGTGGAATTAATCAAGCTACTTTCTCGTGGGTTGGAGATAATTTCTTCTCCGTCGGCCAGTTGGTCCTCAACGTCACTAAAGAGCAAGGGCTGGCCGCCTACCCGGCGGGAGTAAAAGAAGTCACCCTTCTCGAACAAATCGGTGCCTTCTTTAAAAAACTGCCGGTTTTCGGCGAACTTTACCTCAAAAGGAGAGAGGTTGAGTACTCGGTTGTCAGAGACTACCTGACCGAAGTCAGGAACCAAAATCATATCAAGCGTAAAGGCATCATTGATCCCGTAGCGCAAGTCCATACCTCCGTTGAAGCGGGTATCAGAGCTAGCCGAATTTTCGGCATCTCCTGAATAGCGATCATAGTAGGTAGAAACATAGGGGGATATAGAAAGCCGTACCGGTGACTTAATATTGGTGATACCGTCTAAGCGTCCGAATTGGTTCACAAAACCATTGACCTCCGGGTTGATTTCGCTCCAGTAATCCAGCTCACCATTACGACGAACACTGCGGCGAAAGTTGATTCCCCACTGTTGGATAGGTGTTTTGGGAAATCGTAAAGCCGACATAGGAATCTGCATCTCTACAAACCAGTCGGTACCGGTCATTTGGACTTCACTGAGCCAGGCAGCGTTCCAGCTTTCGTCCCGCCCGTTGGCTGTCCATCGGCGGTCGATCTGCACTCCGGCGGCAGTGACCAAAAACTCAAACGCGTTGATACCATCCTCGTAGGTGTCGAAATACACCC
>JAULKR010205319.1:0-16510 GCA_032356305.1 Prasiola linearis | reverse complement strand
CCCCGGCGTTGCCGAACGACTGGGCTTCGGCCCCGATGTGTGCATCGCCCGCAACGAGCGGCTCGTCTTCGCTCGCATGACCGGCTGGGGACAAGAGGGACCGTACGCGCACACCGCCGGCCACGACATCAACTACATCGCCCTCTCCGGCGTCCTCGCCATGTGTGGAAGGTCCGACAGTGCGCCGGTGCCGCCGATCAATCTCATCGGAGACTTTGGCGGAGGCGGAATGCTCCTGGCGCTCGGAGTCTGCGCCGCACTGTTCGAAACCCGCGCCAGCGGCCGAGGCCAAGTCATCGACGTCGCTATGACCGACGGCTCCGCATTGCTCGCGACGATGATGCACTCGTTCATCGCCCAGGACCAGTGGGGCCCACGAGGAACGAACGTCATCGACACCGGCGCCCACTTCTACGACGCTTACGAGTGCGCCGACGGCGAGTACATCTCGATCGGATCGGTCGAACCACAGTTCTACGCACAACTCCTCGAACTCACTGGGCTCTCAGCCGAATCACTCCCGGACCAGATGGATGAGGCGGCATGGCCCGAGATGAAAGAAAGAATGCGGAAGCTGTTCCTCACGAAGACGCGGGCCGCATGGACAGACGTGTTCGAGGGAACGGACGTGTGCTTCGCACCCGTGTTGTCGCCGCAGGAGGCATACGACCACCCGCACAACCGACAGCGCTCGACATTCGTCGAGATCGACGGCACGATGCAGCCAGCACCTGCGCCTCGCTTCAGTCGGACACCTGCCAAGGTCGCAGTACCCCCACCGCACCCCGGACATCACACCGAAGAGATCCTGCGGGACGCCGGCTACGGCGAGGATCAGATTGCGTCGCTCATGACGTCGGGAGTCGTCAACCAGCCTGGCTGAGGCCGGCCCCACGGCCGGCGAGAACATTGGCACCACCCGGGTCGTGCGAGATTGGCCCCGCAATTGGATACGAACCAGCTGTCCACGCATATCGACACGGTCGTGGAGTGACGCGACCTGCGAAAGATCGGCACCCTCGATCGCTACTCCTGATCGATATCAGCGAAGACGGCTGCGATGTCTTGAGCGTCAGCGAGCAGACGGACGACATCGACGCGGTCGCCGCCGGCGAAGTAGAACCAGCCGCACGGGAAGTTCGGGACCCGGCGGACACGCAGCCCATCGATTCCGCACAACTCACCCACACGCGGCGACCCGGCACCTGGCATCCGCCCAATCGCGTCCAACGCCGTCATCGCTGCGTCGAAGAATCGTTCGCCGAGGTCGGAGCCGCCCTCAGCTCGGTAGTAATGAGCTCGTTCGACGAGATCGACTTCGGCTTGCGGGCGAAGAATCGGACGCGTCACGCGTCAGCGCCGAGTGCCCGCTCGCGCAGCTCGGCAATCACGTCGTCGGTCGCTTCGCGCCCTTCGCCCGATGCGAGTCCGTCAGCGATGAGATCGCGGAGGCGTTGGGCAGCCTGCTCACGTTGATCGCGGCGAATCAGCTCGCGCAGGTACTCACTCGTGTTGCCGTAGCTGCCATCGCTGACACGCGCGTCGATGTACTCGCGCATGTTCTCAGGAAGTGCGAAGCTCATCGTGTTGCGGCTCATTCGACCAGTGTGCTAAAGCTATCAACAGTTGTCAACACTGCTCGGATCGATGTACAGGCGAGTGATCGCATCTCGGCAATCGTCGACTCGGCCAGGAGTCGGGCCAAGCCGGATCACTGCTGATCGGCTCGCACCGCCGTCACCATGAGGTACCGGTATTCGCTCCAGACGCGACCACGCTGCTGGCGACTCGCTCGTGCGCAGTGACTCCGACAACCCGCCCGTCCTCCACTGCGACGACCACCTGTCGGTCGCGTGCCGCCGCAGCGGGCTCCGAGCGCCACGCAAGCAGGCCACTCACGATCCCGGGTACTTCGTCGAGCCACTCGCTGGAGCCTCCGACATCCAACGTGTCGAGTTGCTCAGCATCGTCGTCGCGTGGCGACGAAGGATCACGCGTCTGCAGGTTCGATCGGTGCGATCGGTCCCTTCGGAGCCCACTTCTTCCCGGTCGGTTTCGGCGGCGAACTGGCGCATCACCAAGTCTCTGAGCAGGCACAACGTGCGACAGGTCGGAATCCCACGCCTTCCGCCAGTACGTCCACGGGCGGCTGATTCGGAAGGCCGTTCGTCGAAGTGCGTCCGCCGTCGGCTCAATGGACGTGTCCTGAAGTCGGCCGCCGGTCGCGCCGTTGCGTGGTCGTCGCCGTCGGGCGAGGGCTGTGGTTCGTGTGCCTTTCCGTTGGAGCGCGTGAGTAATCGAACCGCTCGACGACCGGGAAACTCGGGCCGTGGTGGTCATCGTCGAACGCTGGCGGATTGGTGTGGATGCGGTTTGCGCTGCAGCCGCGGGTGGTCCGGACGTAGAGCTTTTTGGCGTCGGTGGGCGGTCGGCGGCGCAGTTGCTCCCGCCGTCGACCGGATCGCCGAGACGATCGGCGTGGGCTCACACCGTCTCAGCTCCGTTCGGTCGGCGTCGAGTGTGGCAACCTCAAGGGCGTGGGCAGGGGAAGGGCGGTCGTTGGCGATGTCGTGGGTTCCGTCGCGCTCGCGATGGCGGCTGTCGGATCCGCCGTCGCCTACGCGACCTTGATCTTCACGGGGCCTGCCGCCGACGGGTTACCACGCGGTGCATCGAACTTCATCCTGGGCAGCGCGATCGTGACGATATTCATCGCATGGCGCTCCCGATTTCCGGTGGTGGTCGCCGGAGCACAGGACACGGCCGCCATCGTGTTGGCAACTGCTGCGAGCATCGTCGTCACGAACGGCTCGGACGATCCCGCACGCGACGTGATGGTGATCGTTGCGCTCAGCACCGCAGCCACGAGCATTGCGATGCTCGCAATGGGACGGGCTCGGCTCGGGTCGATGGCGCGCTACATGCCGACGACGGTCATTGCCGGATTCCTCGCCGGTGCAGGCTGGTTGCTGGCCAAGGGCGGCTTCGACGTGATGACCCGACGATCGCTCGGGATCAGCGACCTCGGTGATCTGTTGACGACCGACCTTGCAAAGCAATGGGCCCCCGGCGTCGTGCTCGGTGTGGTGATCGTGGGAGTTCCCTTCGTGAAACGGCTGTCGCCAGCGGTGTCGAGCCTGGTGATCGTCGTGATGATCGCAACGTTCTTCTCCATCGTTGGTCTGGGCTCGTCCCTCGACGCGGTCGAGGCCGGTGGGTGGCTGGTGGGCCCCTTCCCCGAGGGTGGGTCGATTCGCCCGATCAGCCCGACCGAGATCACCGAGACATCGTGGACCGTTCTCGGTGGCGCATGGGCCTCGATCTCCGTCGTCATCATCTTGTCGATCGTGGGCTTGCTTCTCAATGCGTCCGGGTTGCAACTGCTGCAGCGCCGACGCGCCGACCTCGACGGCGAACTCTCCACCGCAGGCCTCGTCAACGTGATCGTCGCACCGCTCGGCGGTGTGGTCGGCTACCACTTGCTCGGGGCCACCGCACTCGCTGCGAGGATCGGTGTCGTCCGCCGCGTGTGGGTCATGCTGACCGGGTTGCTCGTCGCCGTCGTCGCTGTAGTCGGAGGCGACATCGTCGGCTTTCTTCCGCGGTTCGTCGCCGGCGGGCTCCTCCTGGGGTCTGGCTGGAGTCTGTTGCTCGACTGGATCAGCGGGCTCCGAGCCACTGCGTCGCAGTCCGATCGAGCCGTGAGCGTGTCGATTCTCGCATGCGTCGTGTTCTTCGGCATTCTCGAAGGCATCGTGCTCGGTGTCGTCCTCGCATGCGTCTTCTTCGCCGTCCGGTACAGCCGCATCGACCCGGTGCGACTCCGCTCGAACGGGGTCAATCGGAGAAGCGTCGTGGAACGGTCGCCGGACCAGGAGGCAGTCCTCGACGCCGTCGGAGATCGGCTCGCCGTCGTCGAACTTCACGGGTACATGTTCTTCGGTTCGATCAGCAACGTCGCCGAGGAGTTACGAGCGCACTGCGCCGAGGCCGCGACCGACATCGTCATCATCGATTTCGCTCGCGTCACCGGCATCGACGCGTCGGCCTTCTCGGCGCTGTCGGGCCTGATCGAGGAACTTGGTGACGAGAGCATCTCGGTCGTGCTGGCCGATCTCGACACGAGCTCGCAGACTGCGCTTCGACGGAGCGGTGACAGCTCGCCCGACGTCGTGATGAGTGCGGATCTCGACGCTGCGCTGGAGGTGGCTGAGTCGGCTCTGCTGGCTGATCACAGCGTGGGAGTCGACAGCGAGGGAGTGACGCACACCTGGATCGATGTGTTGTCCGACGAGTTGATCTCTCGCTTCACGACGTCGAGCGTCCCGTCTGGCGAAGCCTTGACCCGTCAGGGCGAACCCAGCGATGCGATTCTGTTGATCCAGACCGGCGGCGTCACCGCCACACTGCTGAACGAAGACGGCAAGGAGGTCCGTCTTCGAACACTTCGCGCTGGTGCGATCATCGGTGAGATGGGCGTCCTCACCGGTCGTCCGAGGACGGCGACCGTCATCGCGAATGGCGACGTCGAGATCGCGAGCCTGACGGTCGCCGACCTCGAGCAGCTGCGCGTCGATCGGCCAGAGCTTGCCCTCGAGCTCTACGACTATGTCCTCCGTGGCACCGCCGATCGCGCTGCGGCGATCCACGCAAGCCTCACTCAAGCCACGCGCTGACTGCGTCGTGGGATCGACGAAGCCGTGGGTTCCGGTGGATCAGGCCGTGCCGATCACCGGCCTCGGACTCGTATGAAGCCCCGCCCGTTCGCGTCGGACTGCTGATTGTCGTAGATGATCTCGCCGCTCGCGATGTCCCAGATCTCGATGCCGAGCGAACCGCCGCGTCGCAGGTTGCCGTCTCGGGCGGTGAGCAGGTATCCGAAGCGGCCGGAACCGTCGATCGTCCCCTCTCCTGTGATCTGAGCGGCCCGTTCGGACACCACGAGCCACTCAGACGAGACGGACTTGAACCTCGTGCCGGCGACGCTGAGCGTGAACCGCGTCGTGCCGTCGGGGGTGTCGTCGGCCCGCCGGTGTGTGGAGAAGACGTTGAAACGGGCTCGCCCGGTCTGTGTCGGATCGGCGGCGAGAGCGCCCGCCGGGGAGTCGAACCAGCCGGCACCGAGGGCGACGCCGCGGACGTCGTCGTCGACCGCGACGTGCCGGAACGTGGAGCTGGTCGCCGCTCCGCCGCTGTCGACAACCGTCACGGTGATCTCGTACACACCCGTCGCTTCGTAGGTGTGCGACCCGAGGGCCGTGCCGATGCCGTCTGCTGTGCTGATCGTGGCGGCCGATGTGGTGCCGTCTCCCCACGCGAAGACAGCGGTATGGGAACCATCGCTCGCCGGGGAGAAGCTCACCTCGGCTGTCGTGGTGTCACCGAGGTCGACGACCGGTTCCTCGACGCGAATCGGCCCGACCTCGGTCGCCAGACCCACCGACAGTTGAGCACTCGTCGCCGACTCGTAGGTTGGGTCGGTCAACGACAGCGAACCGCTGGGGAACAGCGGGATCGTGCCGAGGAAACGGCCGGTGACCGTGTAGCTCCCACCGGACAGGGACGATCCATCGAGTCGTGCGATGCCGAACCGGTCCGTGATCCGAGCGACGGTCTGATCTCCTGAGGCCCCCGAGACCGTGAAGTAGACGGTCCGTTCGTTCAGCGGACCGCCCTGGTTGTCGGTGAGTGTGGCGATGACATCGGTGGAGGCACTGGGGTCGATGGGATCCGGCCCGCTCGGTCGAGTCGACAGCGCAAGCGTCGTCGGGGCCTTGTCGATCGTGAACGGTTCTGCATCCGATGAGGTCTCGAAACCTTCGGATCCCCCGAACGACGCCGTCAGCTGAGTGCCTCCCGGGCGCGCCGTCAGCGGAATCGAGACACTGGCGACGCCGTTGTCGTCAGTGGTGCCGATTCGAGTGCTGCCACCCAACGTGAAGCTCACCCGCTGGCCTGAGAGCCCGCTCGAATCGCCGGTCGTCAGCGTCGCGCTGACTGTCACGGCGTCCCCGTAGGTCCCTGACCCGGCGGTGCCGCCGATGTCGAGTGTCGTCGCCAGTGGATCGACCGGACTCGCCGCCGAATCGATCTGGAAGTAGGAGCCGAAGTTGTCGTCCGCCGTCACCATGCCGACGCCGTTGGCTGCATGCACGGAGTAGTCCAGCGCCCCGAGTGCGGCGCCGTTCGCAATGGTGCCGGCCCACCGCGACGAGTCTTCGGCGTCACGAACGAGATCGACCGGTACCCACGTACCGGACGTACCCACGAGACCCTGCGTGTACGTGACCCACACCTCTTGGACACCCGCAGCGGGATCACCGACGGCGAAGACTTCGAAGACCACGTCGTCGCCGACGACCTCGGCCGAGATCGAGCTGAATCCCGGCGGCCCGGCGAGCGCCGGGGTGACGTTCCCGTTTGCGGTCGCGATGGTCTCGGCGTTGTCGCTGTAATACAACCGCAGGTCCACCGAGTCGTAGAGCCGCAACGTGGTGTCGAGATCGCCGACGGCGTCCACCCGGTGCTGTGCGGGCGTCGTGTTCAGTCGCGTTCCACCTCCGTCGCTCAGCTCACCGAAGTAGTTGGCCGTGGCAAGGCGCATCGGGAAGAACGACTCGGACGCGAAGGGCGTGTGAACGCCGCGCAGCTCCGTCGTCGGCGCGCCGGTGAGCGGGAGCACCGTTTCTTCGGTGTAGTCGCCACCGCGGAATCCGACGCCGCGCAGCGCCTGATCGGTGACGGAAACATTGTGAGACACCAACGGAATGGCCGGTTCGGCCGGGTTCGTCACGACCCCGTTCGGGCCGCTGTAGTACGTGGCCGTCAGGTCGGGCTGACCGTCCAGTCGGGTCAATTGCACGGTGTTCGACTCGTTGACCGGGTTGACCGTGTGGTCGAAGAAGCTGGTGCCGAGGCTGAGGCCGGGTTCGGCAGCGAAGTCGGTGGTTGCGGTGACCACCGACGGCTCGACCGGCTCGTCGATGCGGTCGCCCTGCATGTCCACGCCGAGCATGGGGAGGCCGAAGACGGTGCTGATGATGACCGCCTTGCGGTGCAAGCCGCGCATGTCCGGCGTCTCCGAGAGGTACTCCACCTTGGCATCGACCATTGCTTGACCGATCGGCCGCACCCCGGTGCCGGTGCGAAGCTCTCGTGCGAAGTCTGCGTAGAGCCGTTCGCTGTACTCCAAGAAGTCTGTGTCGCCGTACTGGTAGCCGGTGCCGCCGATCAACGTCGCGCCCTTCTGCGCGAAGGCCTGGGCCCAGTCGAGCGGCAGCGTCACGCCGGGGATCGTGTCGCCGAGCACGATGTTGTAGCCGGAGTGGCAACCGGCGCTGAACACCAAGGTGTTCTCCATGTCGACGTCGGATGCGGCGAGGTCGGTCGTGATCAGGCTGGTCCGATAGTCCGCCGCCAAGGCGCTGTTGGCGCTGAAGTGGCCTGCGAGGAACACGAGGTCGTTGCGACCCGAGTCCAACAGCTCCGCCTCGAGGTCGGTCGCCGTCCAGGAGGCGGGGTCGTCCGGTGACTGATCGGCAGGATCGACGAGCGCGTTGGCGGTGCCTCCGGCGCCGAGGCCTGCGGTGAACTCTGCGTTCACGGCGTTCGCCGCGTCTTCGAGGAAGTCGTAGCCGGTCACGAGCGTGCTGCTCGGCGTGACGACGGGGTTGCCGAGATAGATGTCGATCATGTCCGAGGCTTCGGTGGCGGTCTCGACGACTCGCCCGACCGCGAGATCGGGGATCGGAATCACGCCGTCACCGGAGGACACCTGGATGCGCGAGCCGTACTCGTCCTGGCCGAGGATGTAGTTGAACTGGAGCGATGCAGCCGATGCCCCGCCGACCGGTGGGTCGAAATCCTGTTCCGGGCCGAGCAGGGCCTGGTCGGGATAGCGGAAGAACGGAACGGCGTCGTCGCCGCCGACCAGCACCACGTACTCGACCGGGTTGTTCGGGCGGTAGCTGTCGATGATGTCCTTGATGCTGTCGGCGACCAGGTTCTTCGCGAAGACGCACGAGGTCGATGCTTCGGCCTGGGCCTGGAGCGCCTCGATGCGACTGTCGACGCTGAGGTCGATCACGACGCCGTTGATGCCGGGGGCGGTCGTTGCCAAGTCGTCGAGCTTGGACGCGAGGGTTGCGATCTCGGCTGCGGTGCCGGAGATGCGCGTCGGGTCCCAGGCGATGATGGTGTCGACGTCGCCGGCGGGGGCAGCCGACGGGGCGGCTCCGGAATCGGTGACGCCTGCGCACAACTGACCGTCGAGCTCGACGTCGAGAGCGAACTCCGCACCGGGGTCGAAGGCGCCATTGCGACCGGACACCCGGATGTAGAACGAGCCCGTGTTGTTCCACGTGTCGGCCACCACCAACTCGTCGGCGGTGCCGCCGTTGGCCGACACGGCGATGAGACTGCGTTGCTGGGCGCTCGAGAAGGTGTCAGGGCTGAACACCGACGGACTGAACACGCTGGGCGAGAACACCGACGGCGAGAAGACGCTGGGCGAGAACACCGACGGGCTGAAGACGCTGGGCGAGAACACCGAGGGAGAAAACACGCTGGGCGAGAAGACGGACGGCGAGAAGACGCTGGGCGAGAACACCGACGGCGAGAAGACGCTGGGCGAGAACACCGAGGGAGAAAACACGCTGGGCGAGAACACCGACGGGGAGTAGGCGTCGGGGCTGAAGACACTGGGCGAGAACACCGAGGGAGAAAAGACGCTGGGCGAGAACACCGACGGGGCGAACTCGGCGCTCAGACGGTTGAGATCCTCGATCGGATTCGACAGGTCGGTGTACGCCTGGCTGATGTCCTTGAACACGGCCAGGTCGTAGTTGTCCGGGAGGTCGGACAGGTTGATCGTCGCTCGGGCGCTCGGGTCGATGTCGAACTTGAACCATCGCGCCTGGCCGGCGCTGTCGAGCACGCCGGTCTCGGAGCCGGACGAGATCCCACTCCCGCTGAGCGGGATGTCGAGCGCTCGGACCCAACTGTCGTTGTCCGGCCCGAGCGCGACGCACGGCGATGGCGGACCGCCGTTGAACGATGCCGTCACGTAGCCGCTGGTCGCGACGACGTCGTTCGGGAACGCGAGCGTGAAGAACAGGTCGCTCGTGCGCCCGGTGGAGATATCGAACACTCCCAGATCGATCGGGGCTTCGTCGAGAACGCCATCAGTGCACGAGCTCGACTGCTGGAACTGGATCCGGCCGGCCGCGGGGCCGCCGAGTCGGCCGACCACGCCGGTCTGGCCGTTGGGCGCTCCGTCGAGCGGGACGGCTTGCTGCAGTACGACGGTGCGCGCCTGCGCTGCGGTCGCCGTGGTGAGGACCGACGCGCTGGACTCGTATCCGTCGACTCTGGCGCCGGTGATGATCTGTCGGAGGTCCGTCGGGGCGGTTGGGGCCACAGCGATGTCGTATCGCAGTGCCAGACCGTCGACGGCGTCGACCGAGAACGGAACTGCCGGCTGCCAGGTGAGCGTCTGTCCGACGACCATGGGTTCACCCGGGTCGCCGGCGAAGGTGCCGTCTCCGGTGAGATCGAGGGCGGCGGACCCGGGGATGTACGAAAAGCCCTCGGGGAGTTCGGCATAGATCTCCGCGACGGGCTGGTCGCTCGGCGCCGACGGTGCGGCGTCGTTGCTTCCCTGCATCGCGGTGAAGCGCACCGTCGCACCGGTGTTGGTTCCAGCGGTCACGGGGAAATCGTCGATGGTGGCGACCGTCGCGATCGGGTCGATCGACAGGGTCCCACGGAGCGAGTCGTCGATGTCGCTGTTCGATCCCGTGATCCGGAAGCCGTAGACGTCGCCGGGACCCTGGACCGGGAACACGACGCTCCCCGTGTAGCTGAATCCGTTCGACGGCGTCGTGCAGCAATTGGCGGCCTCGGCATCGACCAGCGTGCTGGTGAACGTCTCGGTTCCCGCAGCGGTGCGGACGTAGCCTTCGAGGCCGACGCTCACGTCGAAGAACGCGTGGAAGCCCGTCAGGTCCCAGTTGGTGGTGATGTTTCCGCTGTCGGCTGCGGTGGTCTCGAAGAACCAGTTTCCGGTCGCTCCTGCGGCCGCCGAGTCCGGATCGTCGTAGGTGAACTGCGCCGGCCCGGCACTGCCATCGCTCGCGACCTCGAAGGTCGCGGTGCCGCCACCGGACCACGGAGCATCGACGGGAAGCGCGGACGACGCAGAGACGACGCTCAGCGTCACGCCGACGACGATCATGCCGAACGCTGCAGCAAGAGGGCCACGTCGTGTCTGTCTGCGATTCGGGCGCGGCGAGCCGAACCCCGTTGATTTCGAACCGTCCATGGTCATGCCCCCTCGCCGACCCTCGCCATCCTCGAACACTGTCGAAGACAGTCGGCTGACAGAACATAGTCGATTCTCGATGCACGGATTGCCGACGGACGGGCCCGCCGGTGTCGTCAGGTGCGGCAGAATCGGGTGGCGAGGTCCAAGGCGCCGGTGAAATCGAGAGCTCGGCCGCGCTCGCGATCCGGCTGTCGCAACTGCTGCTCATCGGGAGGCGCTGCGTCGACGAGCAGGATCTTCTGGTCGAGATCGTGCTCGAGTGCGTCGTTGCGGGGTGCACCGATCTCTTGGCGAAGCTGGTCAGCAGCACCGAGCAATTCCGATGCGGCCGCAGCGTCGTGCTCCAAGGCGGCGAGCTGGGCGATGTCTTCGATCAAGAAGGCGCTGGCCCATCGATCGCCGTATGTGCGGCAGGCATCGATGCTCGCTGCGTAGTGGGTCCGAGCGGCCGTCATGTCGCCGAGTCCTCGATTGGCGTTGCCGAGGTTGTTGTGGCTCACCGCCACCATCCAGTCGTCGCCGACCTCGCGATTCAGTCGCATCGCCTCCTCGAAGAGCTCGCGTGCGTCGGCGTGGCGCTCCTGAAGTACGGCGATCATGCCGAGGTTCGTCTTGGACACCGCGATGCTCCACGGGTCACCGAGCGCTGTCCTCACGTTCAGGCTGTCCTCGTTGAACTGCCGGGCAGCATCGAGGTCTCCCGAGTACTCGGCGACGATGCCGAGGTTGGAGAGCAGGCTCGCCTCCCCCGATCGATCCTTGATCCGGCGACGAATGGCGAGGCTGGTTTCGTACTGTGTCCTCGCTGTGGACAGGTGGCCGTGTTGGGCGCTCACGGTTCCGCTGAGGTGCAGCACCCGACCCCTGCCGGCGTCGTCGCCCGCGGCGTCGAAGGCGTCGAGAGCTCGCCGCAGGTGGGCTGTGGCTTCGTCGAATCTGCCCTGTTTGCGCGAGACCTCGGCGAGCGCCGCTTCGCTCCAGCCGATCGATCGAGCGTCGCCGACCTCGGTCGCGAGTTCGAGGGCCTCGGTGCCGACCTCTCGGGCACGCGTCCATTCGCCGGTGTGTTCCAGGACTTCGCCGAGTTGACGAAGCACCTCTGACCGTTCGTCGCGTTCGACGATCCCAGCGAGCCGCTCGAAATAGTCGATGGCGGCACCGTTCACGTACGCCGCCTTGGCTGCTTCTCCCGCTCGGCGCAGATACTCCAATTGCTTGGAGCGATTCCCGGAGTGCCAGTAGTGATGCGCCAGGAGATCGAGGTTGAGTTCGATGGCCTCGGCTGACTGCTCGAGGTATCGGCCAGCGGCTTGGTGAAGGACGGCCCGCAGCGCGAACGGAATGCTTTCGTAGGCCACGTCGCGGGTGAGAACGTGACGGAAGATCCAGGAGGCGTCGACCTCGATGTTCTCGGCGATCAGGTCCGCTTCGTGGAGTACGGCCACGAGCTGTGAAACGAGCATCGATGTGCCGAGATCGGGATAGATCCCCGGCAGCATCGGTTCGGTGAACATGCGGCCGACCACGCTGGCGACCTTGGCGGCGAGGCGAGGTTCTTCCGCGAGCGCATCGACCCGGCTCAGTACGAGTGCCTGGAGGCTGTCGGGTGGGCGAAGGTCGCGGACGGCTGCCGGGTCGGTGATGTCGATGTCGGAACGCCGGAGCAGGTTCACGAACTCTTCGACGTAGAACGGATTTCCCTCGCTCCGATCGATGACGAGCCGGAGGAGCTCGGTCGTCGGGACCGTGTCCGAGCCGAACTGCTGCTCCAGTTTGGACGAGGCGACCTGGCGGAGTCCGTCGGCGGTCAGGTCGTGGAGTTCGAGTTCCTCGAAGGACGCAAGCGACTCCAGACGTTCACGTTTTTCGGGCTCGACGGAGGATCGATACGCCACGAGGATCAGCAGCGGGTGACCCTCCGTTTCCCTGACCAGCACCTCCAACAGATCCAGGGACGCGTCGTCGATCCACTGACAGTCCTCGAGCACGAGGACTCTGGGTTGCGTCGCCAGGTCGTGCTTCAGCACGTCGGCGAGGAGGCTCTCCAGTGAGGACTTGCGGAGTTTGGCGTCGAACGATGCCGTGGTCGAATTGTCGGGAATGGATATGCCGAGCAGGCCCGAGAGAAGCGGCGCTCGTCGGGCCAGCGACGGATCGATCCGTCTCAGGATCGCTTCGATCTTCGCGATTCGATCAGGCCTCGACTGATCCTCGAGGCCGAGCTCGATGAGATCGAAGCGCTGTTGCCAGATCTCCCGCCACACGAGGTAACTCATGTTCTTGCCGAACGCTTGCGCCTCTCCGAACAGGACCTGGTGACCGGCGGCCCGTATCGAGCGAACGACCTCGGCGACGAGGCGGGATTTGCCGAGCCCGGGCTCCCCCGTGATCCCGATCACCTTGCGCGAGCCCCGCACGACTGCATCGAGGCCGTCGCTGACGACCGCTGTCTCCACTTCGCGACCGACCATCGGCAACCGATATCGATGTTCACGCTCGACTTTCAGTCGCCGCCGTCCAACGAGGCGATGGGTGATCACGTCGGTTGTCTTGCCCTTCACGCGGAACGAGCCGAGTTCCTCCCAATCGAAGAGGGGGCCGGCGGCCTGTGCGACGGGTTCCGAAACCAGCACATCTCCTTCGGGCGCACGGCTCATCAAACGAGCGGCCAGGTTGACGGCATCGCCGAGGCAGGCGAAGGTGCGGCGCTGAGGGTGGCCGTAGGTTCCGCTGAAGACCTGGCCGGTGGCGATGCCGATCTGGAGCCCTTTCACCGCGGTGTCGGCGTCGAGTCGGCGCAGTTCCAGGGCTGCGCTGACCGCTCGGGCCGCGTCGTCTTCGTGGGCGCGAGGGGATCCGAACGTGGCATACAGATATGCCCCCTTGTCGCCGACGGTGAGTTGCAGGACGTTGCCGCCGTAGCTGTCGAGGATCTCCTGGGCTCTCTTGACGAAGCCGTCCAGTTTCGCGGCCGCATCGGGATCGTCGTCGTAGTCGATTCCTGCGAACCGAACGAACATGGGGTGCACCGTGCGGAGTTCTGCGAGGAACGTGCCGCCCCGGCTGACGAGACGCTCGTAGATGGTGGGGAGGAGCCACTGGCTGGTCACGGTCGCCTCGAGCGATTCCATTTCGACCCTCCGAGCGGAGGCGGCAGGAGCGGTGTCGATGCGGTCGACCACGCCGTTCGTCCTGCCCGAATGGGGATCGAGTCGGAACTCGCGAATCGACACCCGGTCGGCCAGCGAGTCGAGCGCCGATTGTTCGAGAACGACCTCGCCTGTCTTCGCCACTTGCTCCGCTGCCGCGAGTTGGTCGATGAGTGTCCCAGCGAGCGCGTCGAAGAGTTGGATGTCGGGATCGCCGACGACGAACCGCCGAGCCGATCCGACTGCGACAGCCACCTTCACGCCGAGTTCGATGAACGACCCGTTCCGGCTCTCGATCCGGCCGAGCGTGCTCATGTGCTCCTGCATGAGCAGGCCGCAGGCAGTCGCGCGGGTCCCGTCGTCCCCGTCGAGCCAGCAGGTGATCGCATCGCCACTGAAGTAGAGGACTTCGCCGCCGAAGGTGAGGACGTCTTCGATGATGCCTTCGAACAAGCGATCCAGGAGTCCGGCCAACTCTTCGGCGCCACGTCGGGCACCCGCTTCGGCAGCCAAGCGCTCGGTCACTGCGGTGAAACCTGAGAGGTCGGCAAAGAGCGCAGAACCCGTCACCCGGTCGCTGATCGCCCGCCGTTCCGCCAGTGCGCGGCGTCGCCCGGCGGGAATGTACGCGCAAGGATCCTCAGATCGATGTGACACCAGCTCCCCCTCCGAGTCTGTACAGCTGTCCTCGCCAGGGCTCGACAGCCCCATCCCCACCAGCTCGTCGAGAGTATGTCCTGGAGCCGTCGGCACTCGAGAATCGCAACGAGATGCGGAGCCGGTTCGTCGACGACCGAGGCTGCGTGGATCTTAGTTCCCGCCCGATTTCTTGGTTGAACATTGGTGGAGATCTGTCTCCGTGGCAGCAACAGGATTTCGTCTCCCGAAGCTTCGTGTTGCTCGTCGAACTCACGCCGTGGTCGACGGACCCGTCGCCTCGATGCTGAAGCGTGGCGAACGCTGATCTCGCCAACGTAGGAATGTGCGACCATGGGTGGTGAGCGATGGTGAAGCGGACGAGACCCGAGAGAACCGCAGGGCCCGTCGGCCGTCACCGTGGCAGGCGATCATGTCGGTGGTGCCGAATTCGGCGCTGAGGCGCTTGTTGTTGGCCGAAGGCGCCGTCAATACCGCCTCCGGCATCACCGTCGTTGCGCTCACGGTGCTGGCGTTCGATGTCGGAGGAGCCAGCCTGCTCGGTTTGGCGCTGTCACTGCGGTTCCTCGGAGTCGGACTCGTGCGCCCTGCGGTCGGCGTGCTGATCGATCGTTTGTCGCCGCTCTCCGGCGTCAGGATGGGCGCCTCGATCGCCGTGTTCGGCGCTGCGGTCTGCGTCGCTGGTGCGGCACTCGGCGAGCTCGGCGGTGTCGTCACGGTCATCATCGGGATCTGTGTCCTCAAGCTCGGTGACAGCATCGCGAAAGCCGGTCGCCGGGCGGTCATCCCCGTCGCCGCAGATTCGCCTTCCCAGGCGGTGGCGACGGTCGGACTGGTCTCGATGTCGGCTGCGGTGAGTGCACTGGCGGGTCCTGCGATCGCGTCCGGGGTATTGGTCGTGGCCGACGACGCCGGGGCGATGATCGTGGGTGGAGTCCTCTACGTCTTCGCCTCTTTCCAGATGTGGCGACTCCCACTGTCCGGTGAGCCCCCGGTTCCTGGCGGGTCCATGGGCAGGGTGGTGTCGGGTCAGCGAGAGACGCTCAAGGCTCCGATCGTCGTCCTGTCCTTCACGTTGCTCGGCGCATCATCGTTCGCCAACGGCGCGATCTCCGTGTTCTACGCACCCATCGCCATCGAGACCCTCGGCATCGGCGATTCAGGCATCGGACTCCTGCGCTCCGGATTCGGTGTCGGTGCCCTTGCGATGGCGCTGATGCTCTTGAGTGCTGCGGCCTCGTCTCGACCCGCACTCCGGCTCGCGCTCGCCGTCGCGCTGTGGGGCGTGATGGTGGCTTGCATCGGTCAGGTCGACGTGGTGTCGCTCGCACTTCTCGCGATGCTGGGGATGGGGGCCGGGCTGACGCTGACCGAAACCTCCTACCTGACGACACTGCAGCGCCACCTTCCAGACAGCTTGCACCCCCGAGTGTTGAGCCTCGGCGAGACCGTCGTATTCACCGCCGGTGGAGTCGGCTCGCTGGTCGTCGCTCCCGCCATCGCCCTCTTCGGCCTCCGCGGTGCGCTGACCGTCGTCGGGCTCGCCACCGCCACGGTTGCGCTCCTCGCAGGACTGCAGATTCGTCGACTCCACGTCGACCTTCCTGCGCCCGAGAAAGCGCTTGATCTACTTCGGGGCACACCGTCCTTTGCGCTCCTCCCGCCGATCGAACTCGACCTGATGGCTGTTCGGATGCGGACTCGATCCTTGGCAGCGAGCGAGACGCTCGTCTCGCAAGGCGACGAGGGTCGATCGTGGTTCATCCTCGCCGAAGGAGAACTCGGCGTGTGGGTGAATGGCGAACAGGTGAACACGATGCATCCCGGCGAGAGTTTCGGCGAGATCGCCCTCCTCCATGCACGCCCGCGGACTGCGACGGTTCGAGCGACGAGCACTGCCGAGGTCCAGGAAGTCTCGAGCGCAGTGTTCCTTCGGGTGATCGGCGGAGCGGATGCTCGCTCGTTCGAGGAGATGATCGCCGAGCGCCACGACCGCCTCGACTGGCGCACCACCGAGACCGACGCGGAAGATGATGACGCGTGAGGGCGTGCTGACAGCGTTCTGGAGCGCTCCAATTGTCGACCGTCTTCGTGTCCCCAGACAGTCCGAGAACGGCATCCCTGAAGCGGCTTGTCAAGCAGGGATTTTCAGTGCTGTGGGTGGGTGCGTGGGCGCGTCGAAGTCGCTGAGTTGGGTGTACGTGGCGTTGGTGCGGTCGACCGTCTCCAGATCGCTCGTCCTGTGCGAGCGGCACGCCCTGTGGGTGCTCAGCCATCCCTCCGCCCGCACCCGATCTCGACAGGGTGGGGCATGGAGCTAGTGCCGTGTCACGCAACGCTTGGGGTGTCCCTGAGCGGCACTTCGGTGACAACCGACGGA